>JAWQFJ010027271.1:5000-25000 GCA_034096865.1 Theodoxus fluviatilis
TCTGTGTTGTGTCTGTGTTGTGTTGTGTCTGTGTTGTGTCTGTGTTGTGTCTGTGTCTGTGTTGTGTCTGTGTTGTGTCTGTGTTGTGTCTGTGTTGTGTCTGTGTCTGTGGTTGTGTCTGTGTGTGTGTCTGTGTGTATGTGCTGTGTGCTGTGTCTGTGTGTGTGTGTGTGTCTGTGTGTGTGTCTGTGTTGTGTCTGTGTTGTGTTGTGTCTGTGTTGTGTCTGTGTTGTGTTGTGTCTGTGTTGTGTCTGTGTTGTGTCTTTGTTGTGTCTGTGTTGTGTCTGTGTTGTGTTGTGTCTGTGTGTATGTCTGTGTGTGTGTCTGTGTGTTGTCTGTCGTGTCTGTGTTGTGTCTGTGTGTGTGTCTGCTGTTGTGTCTGTGTGTGTGGCTGTGTTGTGGCTGTGTTGTGTCTGTTGGTGTCTGTGTGTTGTGTGTGTCTGTTGCTCTGTTTTGTGTGTGTCTGTGGTTCTGTTGAGTGTGTGTCTGTGGTCGTGTCTGTGTGTGTGTGTGTCTGCGTGTGTGTCTGTGTCTGTGCTGTGTCTGTGTGTGTGTCTGTGTGTGTGTCTGTGTGTGTGTCTGTGTGTGTGTCTGTGTGGTGTCGTGTTGTGTTGTGTCTGTGTTGTGTCTGTGTTGTGTCTGCGGTTGTGTCTGTGGTGTGTCTGTGTGTGTGTCTTTGTGTCTGCGGGTGTGTCTGTGGTTGTGTCTGCGGTTGTGTCTGCGGGTGTGTCTGCGGTTGTGTCTGCGGTCGTGTTTGCGGTCGTGTCTGCAGTTGTGCCTATGGTTGTGTCTGCGGTTGTGTCTGTAGTTGTGTCTGCGGTTGTGTCTGTGGTTGTGTCTGTGGTTGTGTTCGTGTCTGCGGGTGTGTCTGCGGTTGTGTCTGCGGTTGTGTCTGCGGGTGTGTCTGCGGTTGTGTCTGCGGTCGTGTTTGCGGTCATGTCTGCAGTTGTGCCTATGGTTGTGTCTGTGGTTGTGTTCGTGTCTGCGGGTGTGTCTGCAGTTGTGTCTGCGGTTGTGTCTGCGGGTGTGTCTGCGGTTGTGTCTGCGGTCATGTTTGCGGTCTTGTCTGCGGTTGTGTCTGCAGTTGTGTCTGCGGTTGTGTCTGTGGTTGTGTCTGCGGGTGTGTCTGCGGTTGTGTCTGCGGTCGTGTTTGCGGTCGTGTCTGCAGTTGTGCCTATGGTTGTGTCTGCGGTTGTGTCTGCAGTTGTGCCTATGGTTGTGTCTGCGGTTGTGTTTGCGGTCGTGTCTGCGGTTGTGTCTGCAGTTGTGTCTGCGGTTGTGTCTGCGGTTGTGTCTGCGGTTGTGTCTGCGGTTGTGTCTGCAGTTGTGTCTGCGGTTGTGTCTGCAGTTGTGTCTGCGGTTGTGTCTGCGGTTGTGTCTGCGGTTGTGTCTGTGGTTGTGTCTGCGGTTGTGTCTGTGGTTGTGTCTGCGGTCGTGTTTGCGGTCGTGTCTGCAGTTGTGCCTATGGTTGTGTCTGCGGTTGTGTTTGCGGTCGTGTCTGCGGTTGTGTCTGCAGTTGTGTCTGCGGTTGTGTCTGCGGTTGTGTCTGCGGTTGTGTCTGTGGTTGTGTCTGTGGTTGTGTCTGTGGTCGTGTTTGCGGTCGTGTCTGCAGTTGTGCCTATGGTTGTGTCTGTGGTTGTGTCTGCGGTCGTGTTTGCGGTCGTGTCTGCAGTTGTGCCTATGGTTGTGTCTGTGGTTGTTTCTGTGGTAGTGTCCGTGTTTGCGGTTGTGTCTGCGGTTGTGTCTGTAGTTGTGTCTGCGGTTGTGTCTGTGGTTGTGTCTGCGGTTGTGTCTGCGGTTGTGTCTGCGGTTGTGTCTGCGGTTGTGTTCGTGTCTGCGGTTGTGTCTGCGGTTGTGTCTGCGGTTGTGTTCGTGTCTGCGGTTGTGTCTGCGGTTGGGTCTGCGGTTGTGTCTGCGGGTGTGTCTGCGGTTGTGTCTGCGGTTGTGTCTGCGGTTGTGTCTGCAGGTGTGTCTGCGGTTGTGTCTGTGGTTGTGTCTGCGGTCGTGTTTGCGGTCGTGTCTGTGGTTGTGTCTGCAGTTGTGTCTGCAGTTGTGTCTGCAGTTGTGTCTGCAGTTGTGCCTATGGTTGTGTCTGCGGTTGTGTTTGCGGTCGTGTCTGCGGTTGTGTCTGCAGTTGTGTCTGCGGTTGTGTCTGTGGTTGTGTCTGCGGTTGTGTCTGCGGTTGTGTCTGCGGTTGTGTCTGCGGTTGTGTCTGCAGTTGTGTCTGCGGTTGTGTCTGCGGTTGTGTCTGCGGTTGTGTCTGCAGTTGTGTCTGCAGTTGTGTCTGCAGTTGTGTCTCCAGTTGTGCCTATGGATGTGTCAGCGGTTGTGTTTGCGGTTGTGTCTGCGGTTGTGTCTGTGGTTGTGTCTGCGGTCGTGTTTACGGTCATGTCTGCAGTTGTGTCTGCAGTTGTGTCTGCAGTTGTGCCTATGGTTGTGTCTGCGGTTGTATTTGCGGTTGTGTCTGCGGTTGTGTCTGTGGTTGTGTCTGCGGTTGTGTCTGCGGTTGTGTCTGCGGTTGTGTCTGCGGTTGTGTTTGCGGTTGTGTCTGCGGTTGTGTCTGCAGTTGTGTCTGCGGTTGTGTCTGCAGTTGTGTCTGCGGTTGTGTCTGCGGTTGTGTCTGCGGTTGTGTCTGCGGTTGTGTCTGTGGTTGTGTCTGCGGTCGTGTTTGCGGTCGTGTCTGCAGTTGTGCCTATGGTTGTGTCTGCGGTTGTGTTTGTGGTCGTGTCTGCGGTTGTGTCTGCAGTTGTGTCTGCAGTTGTGTCTGCGGTTGTGTCTGCGGTTGTGTCTGTGGTTGTGTCTGCGGTTGTGTCTGTGGTTGTGTCTGCGGTTGTGTCTGCAGTTGTGTCTGCGGTTGTGTCTGCGGTTGTGTCTGCGGTTGTGTCTGCGGTTGTGTCTGTGGTTGTGTCTGTGGTTGTGTTTGCGGTCGTGTCTGCGGTTGTGTCTGCAGTTGTGCCTATGGTTGTGTCTGTGGTTGTGTTTGCAGTTGTGCCTATGGTTGTGTCTGCGGTTGTGTTTGCGGTCGTGTCTGCGGTTGTGTCTGCAGTTGTGCCTATGGTTGTGTCTGTGGTTGTGTTTGCGATCGTGTCTGCGGTTGTGTCTGCAGTTGTGTCTGTGGTTGTGTCTGTGGTTGTGTCTGTGGTTGTGTCTGTGGTTGTGTCTGCGGTCGTGTCTGTATTTCTTGCTGCGGTTGTGTATGTGATTGTGTCTGTGGTTGTGTCTGTGGTTGTGTCTGCAGTCGTGTCTGTATTTCTTGCTGCGGTTGTGTATGTGATTGTGCCTATGGTTGTGTCTGTGGTTGTGTCTGTGGTTGTGTCTGCGGTCGTGTCTGTATTTCTTGCTGCGGTTGTGTATGTGATTGTGTCTGTGGTTTTGTCTGCGGTTGTGTCTGCGGTTGTGTCTGCGGTCGTGTCTGCGGTTGTGTCTGCAGTTGTGTCTATGGTTGTGTCTGCGGTCGTGTCTGCGGTTGTGTCTGCGGTTGTGTCTGCGGTTGTGTCTGCGGTCGTGTCTGCGGTTGTGTCTGCGGTTGTGTCTGCGGTTGTGTCTGCAGTTGTGCCTATGGTTGTGTCTGCGGTCGTGTCTGCGGTTGTGTCTGCGGTTGTGTCTGCAGTTGTGCCTATGGTTGTGTCTGCGGTCGTGTCTGCGGTTGTGTCTGTGGTTGTGTCTGTGGTTGTGTCTGCAGTTGTGCCTATGGTTGTGTCTGTGGTTGTGTCTGCGGTCGTGTCTGCGGTTGTGTCTGTGGTTGTTTCTGTGGTTGTGTCTGTGGTTGTGTCTGCAGTTGTGCCTATGGTTGTGCCTATGGTTGTGTCTGCGGTCGTGTCTGCGGTTGTGTCTGTGGTTGTGTCTGTGGTTGTGTCTGTGGTTGTGTCTGCGGTTGTGTCTGCAGTTGTGCCTATGGTTGTGTCTGTGGTTGTGTCTGCGGTCGTGTCTGCGGTTGTGTCTGTGGTTGTGTCTGTGGTTGTGTCTGCAGTTGTGCCTATGGTTGTGCCTATGGTTGTGTCTGCGGTCATGTCTGCGGTTGTGCCTATGGTTTTGTCTGTGGTTGTGTCTGCGGTCGTGTCTGCGGTTGTGTCTGTGGTTGTGTCTGCAGTTGTGCCTATGGTTGTGCCTATGGTTGTGTCTGCGGTCGTGTCTGTGGTTGTGTCTGTGGTTGTGTCTGTGGTTGTGTCTGCGGTTGTGTCTGCAGTTGTGCCTATGGTTGTGTCTGCGGTCGTGTCTGCGGTCGTGTCTGCGGTTGTGTCTGCGGTTGTGTCTGCGGTTGTGTCTGCGGTTGTGTCTGCGGTTGTGTCTGTGGTTGTGTCTGTGGTCGTGTCTGCGGTCGTGTCTGCGGTCGTGTCTGCGGTTGTGTCTGCGGTCGTGTCTGCAGTTGTGCCTATGGTTGTGTCTGCGGTTGTGTCTGCGGTCGTGTCTGCGGTCGTGTCTGCAGTTGTGCCTATGGTTGTGTCTGCGGTCGTGTCTGCGGTTGTGTCTGTGGTTGTGTCTGTGGTCGTGTCTGCGGTCGTGTCTGCGGTTGTGTCTGCGGTTGTGTCTGCAGTTGTGCCTATGGTTGTGTCTGCGGTCGTGTCTGCGGTTGTGTCTGTGGTTGTGTCTGTGGTTGTGTCTGCGGTTGTGTCTGCGGTTGTGTCTGTGGTTGTGTCTGCGGTTTTGGCTGCGGTTGTGGCTGCGGTTGTGTCTGTGATTGTGTCTGTGGTTGTGTCTGCGGTTGTGTCTGCGGTTGTGTCTGTGGTTGTGTCTGCGGTTTTGGCTGCGGTTGTGGCTGCGGTTGTGTCTGTGATTGTGTCTGTGGTTGTGTCTGTGGTTGTGGCTGCGGTTGTGTCTGTGATTGTGTCTGTGGTTGTGTCTGCGGTTGTGTCTGCGGTTGTGTCTGTGGTTGTGTCTTTGGTTGCGTCTGTGGTTGTGTCTGTGGTTGTGTCTGTGATTGTGTTCGTGTCTGTATTTGTGTCTGTGCTTGTGGCTGCGGTTCTGTCTGAGATTGTGTCTGTGGTTGCGTCTGTGGTTGTGTCTGCGGTTGCGCCTGCAGGTGTGTCTGCGGTTGTGTCCGTGTCTGCGGTTGTGTCTGTGGTTGTGTCTGTGGTTGTATCTGCGGTTGCGCCTGCAGGTGTGTCTGCGGTTGTGTCCGTGTCTGCGGTTGTGTCTGTGGTTGTGTCTGTGGTTGTGTCTGTGGTTGTGTCTGTGGTTGTGTCTGTGGTTGTGTCTGTGGTTGTGTCTGTGGTTGTGTCTGTGGTTGTGTCTGTGGTTGTGTCTGTGGTTGTGTCTGTGGTTGTGTCTGTGGTTGTGTCTGTGGTTGTGTCTGTGGTTGTGTCTGTGGTTGTGTCTGCGGTTGCGCCTGCAGGTGTGTCTGCGGTTGTGTCAGTGTCTGCGGTTGTGTCTGTGGTTGTGTCTGTGGTTGTGTCTGTGGTTGCGCCTGCAGGTGTGTCTGCGGTTGTGTCCATGTCTGCGGTTGTGTCTGTGGTTGTGTCTGCGGTTGTGTCTGCGGTTGTGTCTGTGGTTGTGTCATTGGTTGCGTCTGTGGTTGTGTCTGTGGTTGTGTCTGTGATTGTGTTCGTGTCTGTATTTGTGTCTGTGCTTGTGGCTGCGTTTCTGTCTGAGGTTGTGTCTGTGGTTGCGTCTGTGGTTGTGTATGTGGTTGTGTCTGTGATTGTGTTCGTGTCTGTATTTGTGTCTGTGCTTGTGGCTGCGGTTCTGTCTGAGGTTGTGTCTGCGGTTGCGCCTGCAGGTGTGTCTGCGGTTGTGTCCATGTCTGCGGTTGTGTCCGTGTCGATGGTTGTCTGTGGTTGTGTCTGTAGTTGTGTTCTTGTCTGTATTTGTGTCTGTGGTTGTGTATGTGGTTGTGTTCGTGTCTGTATGTGTGTCTACGGTTGTGTCTGCGGTTGTGTCTGTGGTTGCGTCTGTATATGTGTCTGCGGTTGTGTCCGTGTCTGTGGTTGTGTCCGTGTGTGTGGTTGCGTCTGTTGTTGTATCTGTGGTTGTATCTTTGGTTGCGTCTGTGGTTGTGTCTGTGGTTGTGTCTGCGGTTGTGTCCGTGTCTGTGGCTTTGTCTGTGGTTGTGTCTGTGGTTGTGTTCGTGTCTGTGGTTGTGTCTGTGGTTGCGTCAGTGGTTATGTTCGTGTCTGTGGTTGTGTCTGTGGTTGTGTCTGTGGTTGCGTCTGTGGTTGTGTCTGTGGTTGCGTCAGTGGTTGTGTTCGTGTCTGTGGCTTTGTCTGTGGTTGTGTCTGTGGTTGTGTTCGTGTCTGTGGTTGTGTCTGTGGTTGCGTCAGTGGTTGTGTTCGTGTCTGTGGTTGCGTCTGTGGTTGTGTCTGTGGCTGTGTCTGCGGTTGTGTCCGTGTCTGTGGCTTTGTCTGTGGTTGTGTCTGCGGTTGTGTCTGCGGTGTGTCTGTGGTTGCGTCAGTGGTTGTGTTCGTGTCTGTGGCTTTGTCTGTGGTTGTGTCTGTGGTTGTGTTCGTGTCTGTGGTTGTGTCTGTGGTTGCGTCAGTGGTTGTGTTCGTGTCTGTGGTTGCGTCTGTGGTTGTGTCTGTGGTTGTGTCTGCGGTTGTGTCCGTGTCTGTGGCTTTGTCTGTGGTTGTGTCTGCGGTTGTGTCTGCGGTTGTGTCTGCATTTGTGTCTGTGGTTGCGTCTCCGGTTGTGTCTGTGGTTGGGTTCGTGTCTGTATTTGTGTCTGTGGTTGCGTCTGTGGTTGCGTCTATGTTTGTGTCTGCGGTTGTGTCTGGTGTTGTGCCCGTGACTGCGGTTGTGTCCGTGTCTGTGGTTGTGTTTGTGGTTGTGTCTGTGGTTGTGTTCGTGTCTCTATTTGTGTCTGTGGCTGTGTCTGTGGTTGTGTTCGTGTCTGTATTTGTGTCTGTGGTCGCGTAAGTGGTTGTGTCTGTGGTTGTGTTCCTGTCTGTGCTTGTGTATGTGGTTGTGTCTGTGGTTGTGCCTGTGGTTGTGTCTGTGGTCGTGTCTGTAGTTATGTTCGTGTCTGTGCTTTGTGTCTGTGGTTGTGTTCGTGTCTGTGCTTTTGTCTGTGGTTGTGTCTGTGGTCGTGACTGTGCTTGTGTCTGTGGTTGTGCCTGTGGTTGTGTCTGTGGTCGTATCTGTGGTTGCGTCTGTGGTTGTGTCTGCGGTTGTGTCCGTGTCTGTGGTTGTGTCTGTGGTTGTGTCTGTGGTTGCGTCTGTGGTTGTGTTCGTGTCTGCGGTTGTGTCTGTGTCTGTGCTTGTGTCTGTGGTTGTGTTTGTGTCTGTATTTGTGTCTGTGGTTATAGTCTGTGGTTGTGTTCGTGTCTGTATTTGTGTCTGTGGTTATGTCTGTGGTTGTGTTCGTGTCTGTATTTGTGTCTGTGGTTATGTCTGCGGTTGTGTCCGTGTCTGTGCTTGTGTCTGTGGTTGTGTCTACGGTTGTGTCAGCGGTGTTGACCGTGTCTGCGGTTGTGTCCGTGTCTGTGGTTGTGTCTGTGGTTGTGTCTGTGTATGTGTTCGTGTCTGTGGTTGTGTCCGTGATTGTGTTCGTGTCTGTATTTGTGTCTGTGGTTTTGTCTGTGGTTGTGTCTGTGGTTGTGTTCGTGTCTATATTTGTGTCTGATGTTGTGTCTGTGGTTGTCTTCGTGTCTGTATTTGTGTCTGTGGTTGTGTCTGCCGTTGTGTCTGCGGTTGTGGCTGCGATTGTGGCTGCGGTTGTGTCTGTTGGTGTCTTTGTGGTTGTGATCGTGTCTGTATTTGTGTCTGTGGTTCTGTCTGTGGTTGTGTCTGTGGTTGTGTCTGCGGTTGTATCTGCGGTTGTCGCTGAGGTTGTGTTCATGTCTGCAGTTGTGTCTGTGGGTCTGTCTGTGGTTGTGGCTGCGGTTGTGTCTGCGATTGTGCCCATGTGTGCGGTTGTGTCTGTATTTGTGGCTGCGGTTGTGTCTGTGGTTGTGTCTGTGGTTGTGTCTGTGGTTGTGTCTGCGGTTGTGTCTGTGGTTGTGTCTGTTGTTGTGTCTGTGGTTGTGTCTGCGGTTGCGCCTGCAGGTGTGTCTGTGGTTGTGTCTGAGGTTGTGTTCGTGTCTGCGGTTGTGTTGTGGCTGTGGTTGTGTCGGCGGTTGTGTCCGTGTCTGTGGCTGTTTCTGCGGTTGTGTCTGTAGTTGTGGCTGCGGTTGTGTCTGTGGTTGTTTCTGTGGTGGTGTCCGTGTTTGCGGTTGTGTCTGCGGTTCTGTCTGTAGTTGTGTCTGCGGTTGTGTCTGTGGTTGTGTCTGTGGTTGTGTTCGTGTCTGCGGGTGTGTCTGCGCTGTGTCTGCGGTTGTATCTGTGGTTGTGTCTGCAGTTGTGCCTATGGTTGTGTCTGTGGTTGTGTTTGCGGTCGTGTCTGCGGTTGTGTTTGCGGTCGTGTCTGCGGTTGTGTCTGCAGTTGTGCCTATGGTTGTGTCTGTGGTTGTGTTTGCGGTCGTGTTTGCGGTCGTGTCTGCAGTTGTGTCTGTGGTTGTGTCTGTGGTTGTGTCTGTGGTTGTGTCTGTGGTTGTGTCTGTGGTTGTGTCTGCGGTCGTGTCTGTATTTCTTGCTGCGGTTGTTTATGTGATTGTGTCTGTGGTTGTGTCTGCTGTTGTGTCTGTGGTTGTGTCTGTGTTTGTGTCTGTGGTTGTGTCTGTGGTTCTGTCTGTGGTTGTGTCTGCGGTCGTGTCTGTATTTCTTGCTGCGGTTGTGTATGTGATTGTGTCTGTGGTTGTGTTTGCGGTCGTGTCTGCGGTTGTGTCTGCAGTTGTGTCTGCAGTTGTGTCTGTGGTTGTGTCTGCGGTTGTGTCTGCGGTTGTGTCTGCGGGTGTGTCTGTGGTTGTGTCTGTGGTTGTGTCTGCGGTTGTGTCTGCGGTCGTATCTGTATTTCTTGCTGCGGTTGTGTATGTGATTGTGTCTGTGGTTGTGTATGTGATTGTGTCTGTGGTTGTGTCTGTGGTTGTGTCTGTGGTTGTGTCTGTGGTTGTGCCTGTGGTTGTGTCTGTGGTTGTGTCTGCGGTCGTATCTGTATTTCTTGCTGCGGTTGTGTATGTGATTGTGTCTGTGGTTGTGTATGTGATTGTGTCTGTGGTTGTGTCTGTGGTTGTATCTGCGGTTGTTTCTGTGGTTGTGTCTGCGGTCGTGTCTGTTGTGCTGTATGCAGTTGTGTCTGTTGTTGTGTCTGTTGTTGTGTCTGTTGTTGTGTCTGTTGTTGTGTCTGTTGTTGTGTCTGTTGTTGTGTCTGTTGTTGTGTCTGTTGTTGTGTCTGTGGATATATTCGTGGTTGTGTTCGTGTCTGTATTTGTGTCTGTGGTTGTGTCTGTGGTTGTGTCCGTGTCTTCGGCTGTGTGTGTGGTTGTGTTCGTGGTTGTGTTCGTGGTTGTGTTTGTGTTGTGTGTTATTGGTGTGGTATGTTGCATTATGCTGTCTTTGTTGTGTTGTGTGCATGTGTTATGTGCATGTGTTGTGTGTGCTGTACATGTATATGAGTATGTATATATATATATATGTGATCATGTGCTAGTGTGTTGTGTCTATGTACTGAATGTTTGTGTTCATGTATGTATATGGGTGTATGCTTATGTGTGTGTGTGTGTGTGTGTGGGGGGGGGGGGGGGGGTGTGTGAGTGTGTGTGTATGTGTGGGAGTGTGTGTGTGTGTGCGTGTGTGTGTGTGTGTGTGTGTGTGTGTGTGTGTGTGTGTGTGTGTGTGTGTGTGTGTGTGTGTGTGTGAGTGTGTGTGTGTGTATGTGTGTTTGTGTGTGTGTGAGTGAGTGTGTGTGAGTGTGTGTGTGTGTGTGTATGTGTGTGTGTGTATGTGTGTGTGTGTGTGTGTGTGTGTGCTATTTGTGTGTGTGTGTGAGTGTGTGTGTGTGTGTGTATGTGTGTGTGTGTGTGTGTGTGAGTGTGTGTGTGTGTGTGTGTGTGTACGTGTACTTATCTACTCATCCAGAGACACAGATTGCATACTTGAAGAGTAAATCATACTCTGAAAAATATATTTAACAAACATCCACCAACATAGATGAAATGAAATTCGGGACCTGTTCAGACCACAATGCTGCCAACTATCCTGCTTTGTGGAACGTGGTGAAAGAGACTGACGTTCTAGTTTACAACTTATTTGTACCAAATCCGAAATAATGAGCATGGAGTTTGAATGCACATTCAAATTCTTTAAATACTTGCAAAATGCCATGTAAATAAGTCTAAGACATTTCTGTTGCAAGAGAGTGAAACAAGTGTGAGACTACAAAGGATAGGAACTTTTCGTGGTATTTGCAGCGCAAATTGACTTATTCAAGGAATCAAGTATCTGAGTGAGTCTAAATATGGAACTTGCATAACTTCTAATTATAGCAAAGACCCTGTATGAATATAGCGTGATTGATAGGAGCACTCACGTTACAGCATTATTTGACCAATAACACTTAATGCTAATGACCTCCATACACTGCCGTCTCAATGGCGTATTCAACGAGGAATGGTCTGCTTAGAACTTCTGGTTCGTTTCTACAGAAGCAAAGCCACACTTCACGAAGTGAGGGGCATGAGGCATCGAATTGTGGATTTTACCTTTGACTTGGTACATACATGTACATACAACAGCTGCTGTGAAATACAGTGCACAACACAAATGCATGGCGCTGGTTTCTACGATCCTGCGCACAGCCATACCCTGCAGCGAACAAGTAAGTGTGTGTTCATAAAACATCTCCGCCCTGCCCTCTGAATCGCACGTACTGCCAAGTCCAAATGTAGTCTGCATGGAGAGTTTACTCGGGAGATTCCCGATACCAAACTCGTCTCTGTTTGTCGTCTGTACAGTGAAAGGAGGACGAGTACAGGCTTAAAGGGGTAGAGTCATGAAAGGGGTGGAACCCAGGCATGGCGAATACAGGGTGGCAAGGAAAGACTGGCTGTTGTGCTGAAAGCTAATTACTTTCCATACAGATCCACATGCTCGCCTGTTGTCAGAAGAAAACACATTAGCCTCACTCTCAGTTTCTGGGCCGGCTTGCAGATGCATGCACACACACACACACACACACACACACACACACACACACACACACACACACACACACACACACACACAGAGTGTATGGACATGTTCAGTTGGGAGAAAAGCTTTGGACTTCATGAGTGCTCGCTATAAAGCCCGTGCTGGATTAGAGGACGCTAATGCCCACACTCTGTGTCCAGACACAAATTTCAGTCATGTGACATCTATTTCAGGCCCCGCACGTTGTATGTTTAGGACTGGCCAAAAGTGGTCTGCCACCCTGTGTGTTCCGCCATTTTCATTCTCCAGATCGCATGCAAAACGCTTATATTAAGAATCACTGGTAAACACGCAAATAAATCATAACCAAGCAACAGTATCAAGTTCGAATGAGCCTCAAAAGTATGTATTGTGGTCATGTGATCAAATAAATTACTCGTGTTTAAAGATGTCGCAAAAGCGTTTTGCGACAAATTTCGGTCATGTGACATCTATTTAAAGCCTTGCGCGCAGCATTTTTATGTCTGCCCAAGACTTGAACATATATGTGCAGCCGTGATTATCTGTCTTGATGGACTCTTGTTCGAAGGAGTCTCGAAAGTTGTTGTCAACATGATCGAATTTAACATTCGCCAGTGTACCGAATCACTCAGTAACCAACATTTCGATATAAATAATGCAGCGATTTAAACGAACTATTGATGTATTCTGCATGGAGCTTTTAGAAAATCATACTGCCATCCGGTCATGGTTTCTTTGTATGTGTGTCAGTGATTCTTAGAATAGGCGTCTTGCATACGACCTGGAAAACCCCCAAACATTTGCTTACATGTGTGAGCACAAAACTGCCACTTTCGGGACCTGAAATAAATGAGATTGAACCGAATTTTATGGCTGGACGCCGTGTGTGCGGCATTAGTGTCCTGTAATTAAGTACCGTCTTCAGCGCTCACCTCTGAACTCTATTTTATGCACCTCTCGAACCGAAACACACCTCTAGTCCCGCGGGAGAATCACGAATGATGTGTCAGAATTGCTTCTGAGAAGCCGCCACAAGTTGCGATAACTCTAGCTATTGACCTCTGGCGACTATCGATGTCGGACGAGGTGGGTCACTTTCATACCCCGACCCACAGGGGGATGGATGGATGGATGGATGGATGGATGGATGGATGGATGGATGGATGGATGGATGGATGGATGGATGGATGGATGGATGGATGGATGGATGGAGTTATACGACCTCTCAGTCTTGCACGAAAATCACTAGAAGAGTTTCAAGTAAGCGCAATATAAGTCACGATGTCCCTTTTTATTCGCCTCGAACGAATCGAGTAGGGGGATGAATGGATGGATGGAGTTTAAGGGCATATTAGCCTTGTAGGCTATATATAGCCACAACGTTAAGAAACACCAATCTTTAACAAAGAATTAAAACTCTTCACGACAGTGAGGTCTCATATAGTTCATCTAATAAGTGACATGAAATCAATTAAGTCGAGTCCCACCGCCATCAGCCAGCAAAGGCTGTGTAGAGCCCCCAAACACAAAGATGCACAAAGGGCGATAGGGCAAAATTTCAAATCTCGATTTCCCTCGACACCGACAAAGCACTAAAGGATAGGTGGATGGAGCCCAAGGGCTCATCAGTCGTGAAGGCCATTCAAGGCCACAACATACTTTCACTGAATAAAAATGTCGAATTAAAAGATTACCTCAGATGAGGTAAGTGGAGAAATATCGAAAACAATGAAGACATATTACAACTCATAAACGAGAATAATACTCAGAATCTATTTAAAAAATTATCACAACTAGAGGAGCTTTAAAAATGTCAGACAGACTGCTCGACCCACTCCGTAGATGAGCAAATCGAGGGCACTCCACCAGAACGTGCCGCATGGTAAGCCTGCACTGACAGGTGCGGCACTCCGGTGGAGGCTCCGACCGCAACAAATAGGAGTAGGTCAGAACAGAATGACCGCTCCGGGAACGGCAAATCACAACTTCCTGTCTTCTCGTGAGCGATGTGGGGGAGAGTCGCTCACCCCACACAGAAGCTACTTCGTGAAGTTTGTTACGTGCCCTGCTGTATCAGTCGGCCTGACACAGGTTAGAAATGTATTTATTAATACGGGGTACCAGGTCGCCCGCCGGGACACTGCCCGGGGACACGGGTAGGGAGAGAGCAGACTTGGCAGCCTGATCTGCTCTCTCGTTCCCTGGGATGCCCATATGGCTAGGGACCCAGCAAAAGGCGACCTCAGTACCCCGGCACTGTAGCTGACACAGATAAACAAAAATGCTAACAAATAAGGATGAGAAATCTCTCTACCCCGCAGAGCCTGTAAGGCCGATAGTGAGTAAGAGACCACAAGGGCTCGTGTCAGTCTCTTGCTCTGGACTACGCCAAGAGCGGCCTCAGGTGCACTAAGCTCTGAGGAGTAGATCGAAATCCCATCCGGAAGGTGAAAGCGCAAGACAGAGTCGCGGGTGACAACAGCTGCCGCCACACGATCTCCGTCTTTAGAACCATCTGTATATAGCGGGTACAAATCTGTGTAATTGAATACAAATTTCCGTAATTTACTCTTGTAAGTGTGAGGGAGGGCGGCACTCTTGACATATTTTGTTAAATGAGTTAAAACAACAGGCTCAGGGTGAGCCACGGCGGTGACAGATACAAAGTGGAGGTAAAAATGTCCAACCGAATGTTTGCCGCAGCGATATCCTCCTCAACTCGTATCCCCAACGGGGGAACACAGCTGGGCTTGGCCGCGTAAAGATGCGGAAGCTGCGGCCGGACAACACAAAGATAAGTGGGATTAGTCAGGTTAGAACTCACACGAATTACGTAGCGCAATGCAAGCTGGCACCTACGTAAATGAAGTGGAGGCTCGCGTGCCTCCGCATAAAAACTCTCCACAGGAGAGGTGCGGAAGGCACCGAGGACCGATCGTAAACCCTGATGGTGTATTGGATCAAGCATCGACAAGTACGACTTGCGAGCTGACCCATACACAAAACAACCGTAATCTAGTTTGAAGCGTACCAAGGCACGATAGAGGAGTATTAAAACATTGCTACAACCTCCCCAGTGGAAGTGAGTAACAATTCTAAGTAGGTTGAGTGTCTTGGTACATTTGACACGTAAATGTTTAAGATGCGGTTTAAAAGTTAAACTTCTGTCGAAGAGTATTCCAAGAAACTTGGTTTCCTCTAATACAGGTAAAGGAAAAGCATATAGAAGCAAAACAAGATCAGGATGTAATATGTGACATGCTCAAAAGTGCATGCACACAGTTTTCGATGAAGAAAATCAAAAACCGTTCGAACCCGACCAATCCATAAGACGATTGAGAGACGGTTGCAGCTGCCTTTCAATAAGATCCATGCTCTTGGCATGGCAAACAATTTGAAAATAATCCACATATAAAAAGAGTTAATTTCGGGAGGAAGACACTTCACAATACTGTTGATCTTCACACTAAAGAGTGTCACGCTCAGAATGCTGCTATGAGGGATGCCCATTTCCTCGGGATAGGACTCTGACAAAACCGGGCCAACGCGGACTCATGAGCGATAACGTAGGAAATTAGTAATAAAATGCGGGAATCGACCCCGAAGACCCATGGCGTGGAGATCGGACAAGATGCCATATCTCCATATGGTGTCGTACGCCTTCTCAAGGTCGAAAAAGACTCCAACACAATGTTCCCGATGCAAAAACGCGTCTTGCATAAGGCTATCAAGAGAAACGAGATGATCAGCCGTGCTACGCCGCCTCCTGAATCCGCACTGGACGTCACTGAGGACCTCATGCTTCTCCAGGAACCAGACGAGCCGGGCGTTAATCATCCGTTCTAAGGTCTTGCAGACGCAACTTGTGAGGGATATTGGACGTTAACTTACAGGGTCTTTAGGATCTGTACCTGGTTTGAGAACCGGAACGACAATAGACTCCCGCCTCGAAGGTGGGAAAGAACCCAAAGACCAAATGGTATTAAAAATCTCAAGTAACAACTGAGCGACGGCTTAGGTAGATGCTTGAGCATCTAATAAAGAATGTCATCAGCACCAGGAAACGTATCACGGGCGTTTCTCAACGAGTTGAGAAGCTCCCACAGAGAAATGGCAGATTGTAAACTTCCGAGTCGTCAGACTCGAACCTGAGGCCAACATGTTTCTGCTCTACCTTGTTCCGTTTGAACGACGGATTACAGAAGGAAATAGACGAGTTACGGGAAAAGGTGGCAGCTAGAGCATCAGCAATCTCAGGTGTCGAGTCGACAGTCCTCCCATCAACGGACAGATGAGAGACGGAAGAAGAAACAAAACTTCCCCGAGATTTTCCACACCATCTCCCACGTCTTGCAAATGGAAGTCCTGGAGGAGAGCTTCCTAACATATTCTCTCCAGGACTGCCTTCTGGCAGCGCGGATGGTGCGCCGAACCAGGGCTCGGAATTTCCTGACACGGCGAAGATTTTCGGGGCATGGGTTTTGTTGAAATAGTCAAAGAGCCTTGTTTCTCTGACAAAGAGCATCTCGACACTCCTGGTTAAACCAGGAACGATGCACCCGTCGTGGTGCTTTCAAAGTCTGAGGGATGGAAAGGTGGGCACTTTTATTTAACACTGTGGTAATGGAGCCTACAGTGTCATAACCGCCATCGAAGGCTTCAACACGGTGCCGAGTTTCACAGAGAGATCGAAAGAGATTTCAGTCGGCTGCCTGGAGTTTCCACCGAGACGGTCACTGAGCAGCAGAGGGTATGGCAGTTGTCAGCACGACTGGAAAGTGGTCACTCCCATGAGAGTCCTCCCGCACCTGCCAGGAAAAATCCAAGGCCAGTGAGGAAGAACAGAGACTGAGGTCGAAGGTGGTAAATGACCCACAGGCAGGATGAAGATAAGTAGGCTGCTTAGTGCTAAAAACATATTAATCATTATCACAGATGACTTGTTTCTAAAAGTTTGCCACGAGCGTAAGTGATATGACCGCCCCACAAGGGGTTATGGCCATAAAAATCCCCAAGTAACAGAAAAGGTGGTGGTAACTGAGTAATCAAATCTTCTAAATCGGCACGATTTAAAGAGGAGCTGGGGGGACATGCAGGGAACATATGGTGATGGGTCTCTGGAGTGTTACCCGCACAGGCACTGCCTGCAGTGGAGTGGACAGGGAGACGAGATCGTGAGGAACATTTCCCACCAGAACACACACCCCACCAACAGATCTTTCCGAAGAAGAAGACGAAAAGGTAGTAAACCCACGAAAAGAGACTTTTTCACAAGATCTTATCGGAGTCTCTATTAAACAGAGAACAAGGGGATTAAGTAACGACATTAGGAGTAAAATCTCAAAATTAGCAAGCAAACCTCGACAGTTCCATTGAACAACAGTGCTCATTTCTTCTTAGGGGAATGGACATTGCTCTGAGGAACCTCAGAGACGGGATCTCCCGTCTCTATTTCCTTAGAGACCTGCAGCACACTAAAGCGGTTGTGCTGCTGCAATGGGTCATGCTCCCCCTTCGAAAGCCAGTCTTTTGCCGGTGGAGCTCGTTTCTCCGACTTCTGAGTTGCCTTAGTAGGCAGCACTCCCCACCCACCACTGAGTCCAACAAGGGGACACGGTCTGCACGGATGACCAGCACGTCGCCGTGCCGGGGCTATGCCGGGGATATACTCATGTATAGCGACGTTATCTCACCACTTCACAATACACGATTGACCCATAAGCTGCCGCCTTCGGAGTCACCAGCAAATTAAGTCTAGACTAAACAAGTTAACAATAGGAAGAGGAAAGGGGGAAAGAGAAAGAGGGGCCTAGTCCCTACAAGAATGGTCACACCTCAGGCAGACGCGACTAGCCGATTGGTCAGACCGGGTCCATATGACCACCAATCTAAGGGAGGTTCGGGCCAAAGTGGTGTGTTGGGTGGACTGCTGCCGCAGCAGCAGCTCCCCTCAACCACCAGGATCCCTTTTTCCCCCGACACGAGAAGCAGCGCACGGCCAACACGCTGCCCCATTACGTAGAGGAATACACGTTTGCCAGGGTCCCAGTTGGTCAAGGAAGGATGGATGGATGGAGTTATACGGCCTATCAGTCTTTGTAAGCTATGTAAGGCCACCAAGCACGAAAAATCACTAGAATCGAGTAAACGCAAATCAAGTCACGGTGTCCCTATTTATTCGCCTCTAACGAATTGCGCAGGGAGACGCGGTGGGTCAATTCTTACCCTGAACCCACATGCGGGCCAGTTGGTCAAGAAGAGGCAAGTCCAGGCGAAGTCACCTCTCCCTGTTCCCTACCCAACCCACCCCCTCCCCCGCAGAGAGGTTGGGACTGGACTTGGGGAAGGGGGGGGGGGGGGGGGCCTTCTGAGATGCTCCAGCTGCTGCGCGACCTTGATAGGAAGTTTACCTCTGCCACTTTGTGAAACGTCACCAAAGATCGTGTATGACTGAATGTCGACTCTAATGCTTTTATCGAGTCGTCTCTTCAATCAAGAGGTATATAATTGAATGTAAAATCATTTGGGGGATTATTGTATGCAAAGAGGGCCTCCAAAACCCTCTACTTTTAACAATGATTTGTTTTATGAGTCACTAGGAAAACCAACCAATCAAAACTCCTCAGCTTGCCATATCGTAGCAGAGATGAAGCTGAGTGCAACGGAACGTAGAGATTATCTGAGCCGTGATTATCTGTCTCTGTGGACTCTTGTTTGAAGGAGGCTCGAAAGTGTTTGTTGTTGTCAGCATGACCGAGTTCAACTGCTACCAGTGTACCGATTCAGTTACTAGCCAGTCATAGTGCGTCCTCCACGAACTTCGCATTGGTATACTTCGTATCTAAATGAAGGTGCGAGCGCATCACAAGAAAGTGGCGAGAGCGTAAAATTTTGTCAACACAAACGATGGCAACACATGCTTCGGCGTGGATGCGTTGACCTGCATTCGATGTGTAAACTGTAGGAGCTTTCACGATCTATTAATGCATTCAACATACACCTTTGATAAATTAATGCTGTGCATGGCTTATATTTTCTTTGGATGGGTTGCTAGTATTCCGAAATAGAGCGTTTTGTGAGCGAACCGGCAACACGTCGGCCATTGAATTTTGCAAATAGTTGGCGAGTTCACCTCTTGTCGTGACCTCTACGCATGCGCATTAGTCCGTCACTTTCTTGTGATGTGCGCGCACCTTCTTATAGATACGAAGTATACCAATGCGAAGTTCGTGGAGGACGCACTATGACTGGCTAGTAACTCACATTTCGATCTGAACAATGTAGCGACTCAAACGATCTATTGATGCGTTCTATGTAGAACTTTGAGAAATTAATACTACTATACGGTTAGGGCGTCTTTGTACGTATGTCAGTGATTCTTAAATTGAGCATTTTGCTAGTGAACTGGAGAAAAAAAGCGGGACATTTGCTTTCATGTGTAAGCGCAATTAATGCCGCTTGCGGGGCCTGAGACAAACGCGATTGGACCGAATTTTGTGGCTGGACGCTGAGTGTGCGGTATTAGTGTCCTGTAATTAAGCACCGTCTTCAGCGCTCACCTCTGAACTCTATTTTATGCACCTCTCGAACCAAAATACCTCTGGTCCCGCGGGAGAATCACGTATGATGTGCTGCCTCTGAGAAGCAGTCTCACGTTGCGATAAATCTAGCTATAGGCCTCTCGCGAATATCGTGAGTGGACGAGGTGGGTCACTTCTTACCCTCGACCCACAGGGGGATGAATGGATGGATGGGGTTTTACGGCCTATCAGCCTTTTTAGGCCTATGTAAGGCCACAAAGAACGAAAATCACTAGACGAGTTTCAAGTAAGAACAATTTAAGTCACGATGTCCCTATTTATTAGCCTCGTACGAATCGTGTAGGGAGACACGGTGGACCCATACGGGGAAAGCTGTAGAGGAAAGGCAGGGAAAGATTCCTCGTTACTCACCTCCAGGGTCCCCAGAGAGAGCGAGCAGCAGAATCACAGCAGACGTGAACAGCGTGCAGCTCCTCCCCGCCATTGCTCACATCCACAGCCTCTTCTTCTCCCTTCTGTCCATGTGTCACTCTACACGTACTTAAGACTGCAAACACTCTGTTTGGGAAGAAAGTCAGACTCGCTTGGGACACCCAAAGGAAAAGTACGGAGCTCCACGTCAACACTGGTCAAACCGAGGTGGAGACAGCTGGAAGTAGACACCACGCTTCTCACAACATGCTGGTGTGTGGCTTACGGCACTAAAGGCCAAATGTTTTTTTGTGTGGAGCTGCCTGCTACAAAAAAAGTTGTGTCACGAGTCTTGTGGTCGTTTTCGATCTACCGCCAGTGATATGAAAATCCTTTTGAGTAAGGCCTGATATAAATGCGGCTGACAGAGACATATGGCTTATAATAGACTGGTTTACAGACTAAGAGATGTTCCTTCGGAGAAAGACGGTGTTTTAATGGACGCATATTCTCCTTTCAACGGAGTGACGGAAAGCTGTGTGTTGGCTCCCACTCACTTCAACTTGGCCTTTGTTACTGTTCATGCCTTTCACTACCCTTCCGTACGTTGCTGTTGAAATTAAAAACCTCTGCCTCAAAAGGGACATTTCTGTGGCCCTTGACAACTCCAAGCAACGTCCACAACAAACGTCTGAAGCGAAAATGGTCTGACTGCAATTTCCATTGATTTGAAATCAGCATAAGTCTTTTTTCATGATATTCTCTGCACACTTGAGTGTCTGAGTTGGACAGTGTGTTATTACTGAGCTATCTTTGAAGAAAACCACCGACCATCATGTTGTGATTGAGTGCATTTACATGTGTTTATGCGTGTGCGTGTGCGTGAGTGAGTGTGTGTGTGTGTGTGTGTGTTTTCATATTTTCTTCTTTTCAGCTGCTCGTCTGGTAAATATTACGCACGCTAATGTTTGCTAAAGCATGCAAAAGCACGCGTAGCAGCGCGTTTGTGTATTTGTGTGTGTGTCCACGTTTCCATGCAAACATTTGTGCGTGCATATGTGTTCATGTGATTACTCGGTAAATGAAAAT
>JAWQFJ010027271.1:30000-32500 GCA_034096865.1 Theodoxus fluviatilis
TGTAAGTTTTATTGTCATGACGGGTCGTCGGCCGCAATAAAGAAATCTCTCTCTCTCTCTCTCTCTCTCTCTCTCTCTCTCTCTCTCTCTCTCTCTCTCACGGCACCTGGAAGGGTGGGAAGGTATTCAACGCTACATGCCCAGCTTGTAGATTATGTTTCTTTTAGGGCACAGGTTACCCTCGTAACCAGGAGATCTGTGGAGAAAGGTGGCATGCGGTGTATCCAGTACGCTGGCAATGAGTCATGCTAAGGCCAAAGCCAAGCTGCAACAAGACACCACACCCACGTTGGGATGCAGGTTACACTTTCTAAAGTAACACACATATGCGACGTGTTTGCACTCAGTTTCTAAAGGGACGCGATAGAGGTGTAATCGAAAGAAGAGAAAATAACAGTAACATCATCCGGGGATGGAACCACAGCACCCAGTCCCCTTGTGCTACTGCCGACAGATCAAGCCAGATTGCCTCGTCTCGATATATACATACACACGTAGTGTGAAGCAGTTTGAGCGCCTCCTGAGATGCTCTAGCTGCTGCGCGACCTTGACAGGAAGTTGACCTCTGCCACTGGGTGAAACGTCACCAAAGATATGGATATGAATTATTTTCGACCCAAATGCTTTTATTAAGTCGTTTCTTTGATCAAGAGGGATACATTTGAGTGTGAAATAATTTAGGGGATTCATGTATTCAAAGAGGGCCTCCAAAACCCTATACTTTTAATGATAACGTGCTTTTAAAGTTATTAAATAAAACCAACCAATCGAAACTCTTGAGGCTCCTACATCGTAGCAGAGATGAAGCAGAGTGCAACGGAACGCAGGGCAAGTGGCAAAATCAGTGGACAAGCCCACCAGGAAACAAACCTCTCCAACAGCCGCACAGCGATCTACCGAGAGTAGCAGAACTCTTAAAAACAAACCGACTCCCAAAACAATTCCTGCAATTAATAAGAAAAAAGCGACGAAATTATCGTGCAACAGAGAACATGCATCATTGTGGTGATGAAGTCCGTGCAACTCGCACGAAACAGTAAGAGTTCGAGGTTTCCCAAGAACAATCCAATAACAAACAGAAAAATTGCAGAGTAGCTTGCTCAACGAAATTTTATTATCATGGTGGTGATAAAAGTCCGTGCAACTTGCACGAAACAGTAAGAGTCCAAGATTTCCCAATAAAACTCCAATAACGGACAGAAAAATTGCATAGTAGCATGCTCAGTGAAATTTAATTTATCAGCTGAACGATGGAGTTTTACGGCCTATCAAACTTTCAAGTTTAATCACCACAAAAACCACAAAAACAATTATCAGAACAGTACAAACAAATCAAAAGTTAAAATAAACCTAAACCGAGTCGTGACAGTTGAATACCAGCATTTCAAACATTTTCTTTTGTATCGAATTGCAATACAAAGGAACCCTATATTATGTCCTGTGCCTTCTCATTCAGTACTCCTGGTCTACAGCGCTTGCCTAACTTTGCCCCCGCCCACCGTCCTCTGCGCATCTTAGACTGGAATAGCACTGACACCATTGGTGTTTTAGAAAAAATAAAAAGATAGCCAATCCCGACGTGAGAGCTCGCATGCGTGTACTTGTATGCTTATGTGCGTGTCTGTGTGTGTGTATGTGTGTGTGTGCGCACGCGCGCGCAAGCGCGTTTGCATGTACGCGAATGAGTTTGTGTATCAATGCATGTTAATGCTTCTGTTCGTCCGACCGTTCTTGTGTTATGTTTGTTTTGCTCACCCACGCGAGGCATGTGCTCTCGTATGTTTTTTGCTTGTTAGGGTAAATGTGTGTGCGTGTATCTATGAGCATGCATGTCTGTGTTCGTGTGGTTGCTTCAAAAGATATGTGACGTCATTCAAATCGATGTGGCACTGTGACTTCGACACTCGTCTTTGTGTCCGTGGAAAGACAGAAAGAAAAAGTAAATGATACATGAATTAATATATGAATGAGTGAATGGAGGGATATGGCCTATCAGCCCATGTAGGCTATGCAAGACCATTAATCACGACATCAATGAAGCTATTTAGAGTAAGTGCATGTCAAGGCTCTATATACTCCTAGTTATTCGCCCTTTTACGAATCGCAAAGGGAGACACGGTGGGTCAGTTCTAATCCCAGCCCACAGGCGGATGTGTCTGTGGAAGGCTACACACGCTGAGTGTTGCAAGCTGCAGACAAAAATTGCCCGACGTCAGTCCCGGTTTTTGAACTCCACGATTCAGTCACTCACACCCGAGCTGTGGCTATGTGACGCCTGAGTGATCAGACTTTCGTTTTACATTCTGAGGGCATAGATCTGATTTGTTAGGGAGTATGGGGTGTGTTGTGAAAACCAGTCAGACAAGTTTTTCAGTCCTCGCTCTACACATGAACGCGGCCGTTCGTTATTCAGCCACCCATTTCTCTACGCCGCCCTCTCCTTCACTCTTTTCTTACAAGCGTCACTCATGCAATAACATCTATGATGATGATTATGGTT
>JAWQFJ010027271.1:40000-42894 GCA_034096865.1 Theodoxus fluviatilis
GCCCAATCTTCAGTGTCCCCAATCTTCAGTGTCCCCAATCTTCAGTGTCCCCAATCTTTAGTGTCCCCAATCTTCAGTGTCCCCAATCTTCAGTGTCCTTAATCTTCAGTGTCCCCAATCTTCAGTGTGCCCAATCATCAGTGTCCCCAATCTTTAGTGTGCCCAATCTTCAGTGTCCCCAATCTTCAGTGTCCCCAATCTTCAGTTTCCCCAATCATCAGTGTCCCCAATCATCAGTGTGCCCAATCTTCAGTGTCCCCAATCTTCAGTGTCCCCAATCTTCAGTTTCCCCAATCATCAGTGTCCCCAATCATCAGTGTACCCAATCTTCAGTGTCCCCAATCTTCAGTTTCCCCAATCTTTAGTGTGCCCAATCATCAGTGTACCCAATCTTCAGTGTCCCCAATCTTCAGTGTCCCCAATCATCAGTGTCCCCAATCATCAGTGTACCCAATCTTCAGTGTCCCCAATCTTCAGTGTCCCCAATCATCAGTGTCCCCAATCATCAGTGTCCCCAATCATCAGTGTCCCCAATCTTTAGTGTGCCCAATCTTCAGTGTCCCCAATCTTCAGTGTCCCCAATCATCAGTGTCCCCAATCTTCAGTGTCCCCAATCATCAGTGTTCCCAATCTTCAGTGTCCCCAATCTTCAGTGTCCCCAATCTTTAGTGTTCTCAGTGTTTCATTTTCCCAGGTAATGATAATAATAATAATAATAATAATAATAATAATAATAATAATAATAATAATAATAATAATAATAGTAATAATAATAATAATAATAATAATAATAATAATAATAATAATAATAATAATAATAATAATAATAATAATAACAATGATGATAATAATAATGATAATAATAATAATTATTATAATACTAATAATACTAATAATACTAATAATACTAATAATACTAATAATACTAATAATACTAATAATACTAATAATAATAATAATAATAATAATAATAATAATAATAATAATATTAATAATAATAATAATAATAATAATAATAATAATAATAATAATAATAATAATAATAATAATAATAATAATAATAATAATAATAATAATAATAATAATAATAATAATAATAATAATAAATATTAATAATAATAATTTTGTTTTTTGCTCAAATACATGAGAATTTGTTTTGGGGACTTTAACCCCCGGTCGCCACAGCGCAGCGCCCAGTACCCGGTTTTACTCCTGGGTAGGAGCTACAGGCAATGCGGGTTAAGCACCTTGCCCAAGAATGCAACTCTAGAATCCGTCTTTGTGTCCCAAGGTATTAGAGTTCTTGGTGTCATCAGTATTTAGTGTTCCCTCTCCTTGGTGTCCCCAGTCTTTAGTGTCTCGAGTCCTTGGTTTCCCAAATCTTTAGTGTCCCCAATTATTAGTGTTCCCAGTGTTTCATTTTCCCAGGTCTTTATTTCCCAAGGCCTTAGAGTCCGTAATGTCATCAATCTTTAGTGTCCCCTGTCCTTGGTGTAACCAGTCTTTAATATCTCGAGTCCTTGGTTTCTGCAGTCTTTAGTATCTCGAGTCCTTGGTGTCCCTAGTCTTCAGAATCCCCTCTCGTTGGTGTATTCAGACTTTATTATCCCCTCTCCTTGGTGTCCCCGGCCTTTAGTATCCCCTGTCCTTGGTGTCCCCATTCTTTATTGCCGCCTCTCCTTGGTGTCTTCAGTCTTTAGTGTCCCCACTCCTTGGTGTCCCCAGTCTTTAGTTTCGACTCTCCTTGGCGTCCCCAGTCTTTAGTGTCCCCTCTCCTTGGTATCCCCAGTCTTTAGAATCCCCTCTCCTTGGTGTCTTCAGTCTTTAGAATCCCTCTCCTTGGTGTCCCCAGCTTTTAGTCTCTCCTCTCCTTGGTGTCTTCAGTCTTTAGTGTTCCCTCTCCTTGGTGTCTTCAGTCTTTATTGTCCTCTCTTATTGGTGTCCTGGTGTCTCCAGTCTTTAGAATCCCCTCTCTTTGGTGGCTTTAGTCTTTACTGTCCCCTCTCCTTGGTGTTCCCAGTCTTTAGTGTCCCCTCTCCTTGGTGTCTTCAGTCTTTAGTGTCCCCTCTCCTTGGTGTCATCAGCCTTTAGTGTCCTCTCTCCTTGGTGTCCTGGTGTCCCCAGTCTTTAGAATCCCCTCTCTTTTGTGTCTTTAGTCTTTACTGTCCTCTCTCCTTGGTGTTCTCAGTCTTTAGTGTCCCCTCTCCTGGGTGTCTTGAGTCTTTAGTGTCCCCTCTCCTTGGTGTCATCAGCCTTTAGTGTCCTCTCTCCTTGGTGTCCTGGTGTACCCAGTCTTTAGAATCCCTTCTCCTTGGTGTCTTTAGTCTGTACTGTCCCCTCTCCTTGGTGTTCCCAGTCTTTAGTGCCCCCTCTCCTTGGTGTCTTCAGTCTGTAGTGTCCAGTCTTTTGTGTCTTCAGTCTTTTGTGTCTCATCTCCTTGGTGTCTTCAGTTTTTAGTGTCCCCACTCCTTGGTGTCCCCAGTCTTTAGTTTCGACTCTCCTTGGTGTCTTCAGTCTTTAGTGTCCCCACTCCTTGGTGTCTTCAGGCTTTAGTGTCCCCTCTCCTTAGTGTCTTCCGTCTTTTGTGCCCCCTCTCCTTGGTGTCTTCAGTCTTTATTGTCCCCTCTCCTTGGTGTCCCCAGTCTTTAGAACCCACTCTCCTTGGCGTCACCAGCCTTTAGTGTCCCCTCTCTTTGATGTCCCCGGTCTTTAGAATCCCCTCTCCTTGGTGTCTTCAGTCTTTAGTGTCCCATGTCTTTAGTGTCTTCAGTCTTAGTGTCCCCTCTCCTTGGTGTCTTCAGTTTTTAGTGTTCTCTCTCCTTGGTGTCCCCAATCTTTAGTGTCCCCTCTCCTTGGTGTCTCCGGTCTTTATTATCCCTTCTCCTTGGTGTCCC
>JAWQFJ010027272.1:0-12631 GCA_034096865.1 Theodoxus fluviatilis
TTTAAACGAGGCTGCCAACGCAAACATGGCGACCGCGCTACCTTCACAGTCTTGCTGGAGCGGCAATTTGACAAATGTTCCGGACTTTTCTCAAGGTGATGTGGAAAGATGGTGGAACGAAGGCAGAGCAATAGCAAGAAGACAAAGTGACAAAGGCTATGAGAAGTGGATTGAAGGGCTTATCGACTACGATGCCATCAAAGGTTGGAACACAGTGACAAGTTCTTTCGCTTAGAACTCGAGTGTTCCAATTTTTTTTCTTGGTGTCACTTTCAAATCTGTTCACAGTACTAGGCTGGCTGGTTTACTTAGATGTGCTTTTTTAATGCGTGCTAACTGATATTAGGTTTACAGCTTGAATTTCCGATGATATTACACAAGTTCTTTGCTTAGAACTCGAGTGTTCGAACCAATGAAAACCACGGAAAGAGACGACCGTTTCGTTCCTTGCCTCTCATTGGCCAGCTTGTCATGAGGTCAGAACTTGATCACGGGCTGACCTCATGGCCAATGAGAGGCAAGGAACGAAACGGCCGTCTCTTTCCGTGGTTTTCATTGGTTCGAACACTCGAGTTCTAAGCGAAAGAACTTGAGTAATATCATCGAAAATTCAAGCTTTAAACCTAATATCAGTTAGCACGCATTAAAACAATCACATCTAAGTAAACCAGCCAGCCTAGTACTGTGAACAGATTTGAAAGCGACACCAAGAAAACAAAAAACAACAAATCTTGAAGTATTTTCCTCTCTCCCGGCGAATTTTGTGAACCCACACTTTCTTCATCTGCTCATTTTTCGGGAATTCATGGAATGATAATTGCCTCTCAGGATCGGATCTGCTATCATTGTTGCAATTAGGAGCACAACAATGCCGGTCACCTCCACTGCTGAAAGGATTTTGTCGTTGAAGCTGCGCTAACCCCTATGTTGTCTTCAACGTGTCAGCCATGTTTGCGTTGGCAGCCTCGATTGGAAATCAAAATGGCGGGTTGCGTGAATAAGGTCCATCTCCCTATAGCAATGCCTTTTCTTCTGCAGCCACGCACTTCCTTCTGCAGTCACACACCCCTTCCTGTAGCCACGGCCTTCTCCCTGTAGTCACGCCCCTCTTCCTGCAGCCACATCCTCTTCATGCAGCCACGCCTATCTTTCTGTAGCCACACCCCTCTTCCTGCACCCACACTCTTCCTTCTGCAGCCACACCGTCTTCCTGCAGCCACACTCTTCCTTCTGCAGCCACACTCCTCCTCCTGCAGCCACACCCTTCTTCCTGCAGCCACACTCCTCCTCCTGCAGCCACACTCCTCCTCCTGCAGCCACACTCCTCTTCCTGCAGCCACACCCCTCCTCCTGCAGCCACACTCTTCCTTCTGCAGCCACACTCCTCCTCCTGCAGCCACACCGTCTTCCTGCAGCCACACCGTCTTCCTGCAGCCACACTCCTCCTCCTGCAGCCACACTCCTCCTCCTGCAGCCACACTCCTCCTCCTGCAGCCACACTCCTCCTCCTGCAGCCACACCCTTCTTCCTGCAGCCACACTCCTCCTCCTGCAGCCACACTCCTCCTCCTGCAGCCACACTCCTCCTCCTGCAGCCACACTCCTCCTCCTGCAGCCACACCCTTCTTCCTGCAGCCACACTCCTCCTCCTGCAGCCACACCGTCTTCCTGCAGCCACACTCCTCTTCCTGCAGCCACACTCCTCCTCCTGCAGCCACACCCTTCTTCCTGCAGCCACACTCCTCCTCCTGCAGCCACACCGTCTTCCTGCAGCCACACCGTCTTCCTGCAGCCACACTCTACCTCCTGCAGCCACACCCCTCTTCCTGCAGCCATATCCCTCTTCCTGCAGCCACACCGTCTTCCTGCAGCCACACTCCTCTTCCTGCAGCCACACTCCTCCTCCTGCAGCCACACTCCTCCTCCTGCAGCCACACTCCTCCTCCTGCAGCCACACTCTTCCTTCTGCAGCCACACTCTTCCTCCTGCAGCCACACTCCTCCTCCTGCAGCCACACTCTTCCTTCTGCAGCCACACTCCTCCTCCTGCAACCACACTCCTCCTCCTGCAGCCACACTCCTCCTTCTGCAGCCACACCGTCTTCCTGCAGCCACACTCTTCCTTCTGCAGCCACACTCCTCCTCCTGCAGCCACACTCCTCCTCCTGCAGCCACACTCCTCCTTCTGCAGCCACACCGTCTTCCTGCAGCCACACTCCTCCTCCTGCAGCCACACTCCTCCTCCTGCAGCCACACCCTTCTTCCTGCAGCCACACTCCTCCTTCTGCAGCCACACCGTCTTCCTGCAGCCACACTCTTCCTTCTGCAGCCACACTCCTCCTCCTGCAGCCACACCCTTCTTCCTGCAGCCACACTCCTCCTCCTGCAGCCACACTCCTCCTCCTGCAGCCACACTCCTCCTCCTGCAGCCACACTCCTCCTCCTGCAGCCACACTCCTCCTCCTGCAGCCATACTCCTCCTCCTGCAGCCACACCCTTCTTCCTGCAGCCACACCCTTCCTTCTGCAGCCACACTCCTCCTCCTGCAGCCACACCCTTCTTCCTGCAGCCACACTCCTCCTCCTGCAGCCACACCCTTCTTCCTGCAGCCACACTCTACCTCCTGCAGCCACACCCCTCTTCCTGCAGCCATATCCCTCTTCCTGCAGTCACACCCCTCTTCCTGCAGCCACATCCCTCTTCCTGCAGCCACGCCCATTTTCCTGCAGCCACATCCCTCTTTCTATAGTCACACCCTACCTCCTGCTGCCACATTCCTCTTCCTGCAGCCACACCCCTCTTCCTGCAGCCACATCCCTCTTCCTGCAGCCACATTCCTCTTCCTGCAGCTACACCCCTCTTCCTGCAGCCACATCCCCCTTTCTGTAGTCACACCCCTCTTCCTGCAGCCACACCCCTCTTCCTGCAGCCACGCCCATTTTCCTGCAGCCACATCCCTCTTTCTGTAGTCACACCCCTCTTCCTGCAGCTACATCCCTCTTCCTGCAGCCACATCCCTCTTTCTGTAGTCACACCCCTCTTCCTGCAGCTACATCCCTCTTCCTGCAGCCACATCCCTCTTCCTGCAGCCACACCCCTCTTCCTGCAGCCACATCCCTCTTTCTGTAGTCACACCCCTCTTCCTGCAGCCACAGCCCTCTTCCTGCAGCAACGCCCATTTTCCTGCAGCCACACCCCTCTTTCTGTAGTCACACTCTACCTCCTGAAGCCACACCCCTCTTCCTGCAGCCACATCTCTCTTCCTGCAGCCACGCCCCCCTTTCTGTAGTCACACCCCTCTTCCTGCAGCCACATCCCTCTTCCTGCAGCCACATCCCTCTTCCTGCAGCCACACCCCTCTTCCTGCAGCCACACCCCTCTTCCTGCAGCCACACCCCTCTTCCTGCAGCCACATCTCTCTTCCTGCAGCCACGCCCCCCTTTCTGTAGTCACACCCCTCTTCCTGCAGCCACATCCCTCTTCCTGCAGCCACATCCCTCTTCCTGCAGCCACACCCCTCTTCCTGCAGCCACATCCCTCTTTCTGTAGTCACACCCCTCTTCCTGCAGCCACACCCCTCTTCCTGCAGCCACACCCCTCTTCCTGCAGCCACGCCCATTTTCCTGCAGCCACATCCCTCTTTCTGTAGTCACACCCCTCTTCCTGCAGCTACATCCCTCTTCCTGCAGCCACATCCCTCTTCATGCAGCCACACCCCTCTTCCTGCAGCCACATCCCTCTTTCTGTAGTCACACCCCTCTTCCTGCAGCCACACCCCTCTTCCTGCAGCCACGCCCATTTTCCTGCAGCCACACCCCTCTTTCTGTAGTCACACTCTACCTCCTGAAGCCACACCCCTCTTCCTGCAGCCACATCTCTCTTCCTGCAGCCACGCCCCTCTTTCTGTAGTCACACCCCTCTTCCTGCAGCCACATCCCTCTTCCTGCAGCCATATCCCTCTTCATGCAGCCACACCCCTCTTCCTGCAGCCACATCCCTCTTTCTGTAGTCACACCCCTCTTCCTGCAGCCACACCCCTCTTCCTGCAGCCACACCCCTCTTTCTGTAGTCACACCCCTTTTCCTGCTGCCACATTCCTCTTCCTGCAGCCACATCCCTCTTCCTGCAGCCACATCCCTCTTCCTGCAGCCACACCCCTTTTCCTGCTGCCACATTCCTCTTCCTGCAGCCACATCCCTCTTTCTGTAGTCACACTCTACCTCCTGCTGCCACATTCCTCTTTCTGCAGCCACACCCCTCTTCCTGCAGCCACATCCCTCTTCCTGCAGCCACACCCCTCTTCCTGCAGCAACACCCCTCTTCCTGATGCCACATTCCTCTTCCTGCAGCCACATCCCTCTTCCTGCAGTCACACCCCTCTTCCTGCAGCCACGCCCCTCTTTCTGTAGTCACACTCTGCCTCCTGCTGCCACATTCCTCTTCCTGCAGCCACACCCCTCTTCCTGCAGCCACATCCTTCTTCCTGCAGCCACATCCCTCTTCCTGCAGCCACACCTCTCTTCCTGCAGCCACACCCATTTTCCTGCAGCCACACCCCTCTTTCTGTAGTCACACTCTACCTCCTGAAGCCACACCCCTCTTCCTGCAGCCACACCCCTCTTCCTGCAGCCACGCCCATTTTCCTGCAGCCACACCCCTCTTTCTGTAGTCGCACTCTACCTCCTGCAGCCACGCTCCTCCTCCTGTAGCCACACCCTTCTTCCTGCAACCACACCCCTTTCTCTGTAGTCACACCCTACCTCCTGCTGCCACATTCCTCTTCCTGCAGCCACATCCCTCTTCCTGCAGTCACACCCCTCTTCCTGCAGTCACACCCCTTTTCCTGCAGTCACACCCCTCTTCCTGCAGCCACGCCCCTCTTCCTGCAGTCACACCCCTCTTCCTGCAGCCACACCCATTTTCCTGCTGCCACACTCTACCTCCTGCAGCCACACCTCTCTTCCTGCAGTCACACCCTCTTCCTGCAGCCACACCCCTCTTCCTGCAGCCACGCCCCTCCTCCTGTAGCCACGCCCCTCTTCCTGCAGCCACGCCCCTCTTCCTGCAGCCACGCCCCTCTTCCTGCAGTCACACCCCTCTTCCTGCAGCCACACCCATTTTCCTGCAGCCGCGACACTTTTCCCATTTACACTTACGTTTCGTGAGGGCGCATGATGTTTGCATTGAAGACTCCTGGACGAGAGCCGTCCTTGGTTCCTTGGGAGTACGAGCCCCCGATCCCGTCCGTGGCGGTGGCCCTGACCCTGCACAAACAACAGCAGTGGGGTGAAAAGGGCTGAGAGGTCAGAGGGCTCGCTGGACAGGAGGTATGGAGGAGTAGCGAAGAAGAGGCATCTGGACTGATAAATTGTTAATCGAATAGCCTTCCAACGTGAGGCGGACGCTTCCTTAGTCTATTATCGAAAGCCGTGGGGGGCGGGTCACCCATCCTTCATCACACAGACAGGAGGAGACGAAACAAATAAATAAACGCTGTCATTCAAAGTCGAGCCACCCATTTGAATCTGGGTGAGTGCAATTGGGAGAAACGAAATGATGGTATGTTATCATCTTTGCATCATTTGTACAATCGTGATAGTTATGTCATCAACGCAGCGCTACTAGATATGCCTTCGTTGCATGTAACTATTAGGTGCAGACATTTTCCCCCTCACAGATAGAACGGGATAAGCAGAGGAAAGCTAGGTGTATTGAATTTTTTACACATTTAACTGAAGTAATTTTTCATGTTAAAATCAAGCATCACGGGCATTATTCTGTAGTGTGTCTAACAAAAACTTGTATATTCGGCAGGGAGGAGGAATGGACTACAGGCATCTTACTCGATGGGCAGTCCTGGAAGGTTGTTGAAAAACTTGGGCAGCTGGGGCTCGATGCGGTCGAAAATCATGCTTCTGTACTCATTCAAAAGCTCCTCCTGCAGGTGGGAGAAATCATCGTAGCAAACCTGTCCTCCTGTCTTCGCTGATATTGAAAAGTTCAAATCTGTTGCCTGTTCAGGAGGGCGACTGCTCGCGAGTGCTTGCGAGCGCTCGCTTCCTGGATAGACCGTGTCGCGTTTGGTAGTCTCGCACGAACGTAGCATTAGGCCAAATAAGAAATAGCTGTGGTTACGGTAACATGGGTAAAAACAAGCAGGGTCGGAAGGTCGGCCCGGACTTTTTATTTATCTTTAAAGTTTTGTTTTAAGAGAGGCCAGATTGAACACAAATACTTTTTGGGGGGTTGCTGAAAACGCTTTTTAAACGTAAATAGTCGATTCTTCGAGTGCTTTTAAGGCAGGGAAGATGGGACGGCACACAGTATGTTGTTTAACATCTTTTTTCTCTTTTTCTTTCACGATCGAAAAAAAGTTCAAGGCCTACAGAAAAAATGGGGTTGGTCGGGTTACCGTAACCACAACTCTTTTTTTTAAAGGGGGGGCGGGCCCTTGGTAGCGGCAGTAATAGTAGAAACTGCAGGCAGCTCTCTCTACTTCCACACATCCTCTTTTCAGGAGGCGAGCAGAGCGAGCGTTTGCAAACGCTCGCAAGCACTCGCCCTCCTTAACAGGCCTCTGGTCTATCTGGACGAATCTCTAGTCCGAGAACTCTGTTGACACCCCTCTCCGCAGGAGTGGAAGAGTTCCTCAGAAGTCGGCAGACAAATCCACTACTGCGGAGAGGGGTGTCAACACAGTTCGTAGACTAGTGGTTCGTCCAGTTAAGATCAGGCTAAAACGAGAATTGCCCACATGTGGGGGCGAAGGCTTCATTTGTCTCGACAAGGAATATACTTTTATTTAACGTTTTATGTCGCTTTGATGTTGGAAAAGTGATCCAATGATGCACTAAAAACAATCTTGATCATAGGAACTCATTTTTCCTGAAAATCATTCTTCATCACATCTTGAGAGAGTAAAACAGTAGCAATACGACTGGATCAATTTTAACACGATAGGAACAACTGGCGTACTCTAAAAGTGCTTTCAAAGGGTTAGGAACTTGCATACTTCTGTTAAATGTTTACAAATAATTAGCAGATAATCAACGGATGACAAAAACCCTTTGTTTCGTCGTGCTTTGCATTTTTATGACAACATAAACATAATATCCAGGAGTACAAATTGTTCGTGAACAACTTTCAAAAGGAGAACGGATATTCAAAAGAAAGCACTGGGTGAGCGGAAATCCCCATCATGTGAAAGTTGCTCCACATTATCTACACACCCCAGTCCATCCCTCTTCACATCTACCCCAAATACCCCTCCCTCCATCCCCACCTCCACACCCCTTCATGCGGATTTCCCCACCACCATTCCAACCTCCTGTTCTTTCTCCTCCCCTCCCCTCCCCTCTCCTCCCCTGCCACTCCCCACCACGACCACCATTCTAACCTCCTTTTCTCTGCCCTCCCCTCCCCTCCCCTGCCATTTACACCACGACCACCATTCCAACCTCCTTTTCTCTCTTCTCTCCTTCCTTCCCCTCCCCTGCCACTCCCCACGACGACCACCATTCTAAACTCCTTTTCTCTCCCCTCCCTTCCCCTGCCCTGCCACTCCCCACCACGACCACCATCCTAACCTCCTTTTCTCTCTCCTTCCCTCCCCTCCCCTGCCTTGCCACTCCCCACCACGACCACCATCCTAACCTCCTTTTCTCTCTCCTTCCCTCCCCTCCACTGCCTTGCCACTCCCCACCACGACCACCATTCTAAACTCCTTTTCTCTCTCCTTCCCTCCCCTTCCCTGCCACTCCCCACCACGACCACCATTCCAACCTCCTTTTCTCTCTCCTTCCCTCCCCTCCCCTGCCCCTCCCCACCACGACCACCATTCCAACCTCCTTTTCTCTCTCCTCCCTTCCCCACCCCTGCCTTGCCACTCCCCACCACGACCACCATTCTAAACTCCTTTTCTCTCCCCTCCCCTCCCCTTCCCTGCCACTCCCCACCACGACCACCATTCTAACCTCCTTTTCTCTCCCCTTCCCTCCCCTTCCCTGCCACTCCCCACCACGACCACCATTCTAAACTCCTTTTCTCTCCCCTCCCCTTCCCTGCCACTCCCCACCACGATCACCATTCTAACCTCCTTTTCTCTCTTCTTCCCTTCCCTCCCCTGCCCTGCCCTGCCACTCCCCACCACGACCACCATTCCAACCTCCTTTTCTCTCCCCTCCCCTCCCCTTCCCTGCCACTCCCCACCACGATCACCATTCTAACCTCCTTTTCTCTCTTCTCCCCTCCCCTCCCCTTCCCTGCCACTCCCCACCACGACCACCATTCTAACCTCCTTTTCTCTTCCCTCCCCTCCCCTGCCTTGCCACTCCCCACCACGACCACCATTCCAACTTCCTTTTCTCTCTCCTCCTTTTCCCTTCCCTGCCCTGCCACTCCTCTACACGATCACCATTCTAACCTCCTTTTCTCTCTTCTTCCCTTCCCTCCCCTGCCCTGCCCTGCCACTCCCCACCACGACCACCATTCCAACTTCCTTTTCTCTCTCCTCCCTTTCCCTTCCCTGCCCTGCCACTCCTCTACACGATCACCATTCTAACCTCCTTTTCTCTCTTCTTCCCTTCCCTCCCCTCCCCTGCCTTGCCACACCCCACCACGACCACCATTCCAACTTCCTTTTCTCTCTCCTCCCTTTCCCTTCCCTGCCCTGCCACTCCTCTACACGATCACCATTCTAACCTCCTTTTCTCTCTCTTCCCCTCCCCTTCCCAGCCCTACCACTCCCCATGACGACCACCATTCTAACCTCCTTTTCTCTCTCCTTCCCTCCCCTCCCCTCCCCTCCCCTCCCCTCCCCTCTCCTCCCATGCCACTCCCCACGACAACCACCATTCTAACCTCCTTTTCTCTCTCCTCCCCTCCCCTTCCCTGCCCTGCCACTCCCCACCACGACCACCATTCTAACCTCCTTTTCTCTCTCCTCCCTTCCCCTACCCTGCCACTCCCCACCACAACCACCATTCTAACCTCCTTTTCTCTCTCCTCCCCTCCCCTCCCCTCCCCTCCCCTCCCCTCCCCTCTCCTCCCATGCCACTCCCCATGACAACCACCATTCTAACCTCCTTTTCTCTCTCCTCCCCTCCCCTTCCCTGCCCTGCCACTCCCCACCGCGACCACCATTCCAACCTCCTTTTCTCTGTCCTCCCCTCTCCTCCCCTGCCCTCTCCTCCCATGCCACTCCCCACCACGACCACCATTCCAACCTCATTTTCTCTCTCCTTCCCTCCCCTCCCCTCTCCTCCCCTGCCCTCTCCTCCCATGCCACTCCCCACCACGACCACCATTCCAACCTCATTTTCTCTGTCCTCCCCTCCCCTCCCCTCTCCTCCCCTGCCACTCCCCACCACGACCACCATTTCAACTTCCTTTTCTCTCTCCGCCCTTTCTCTTTCCTGCCCTGCCACTTCCCACCACGACCACCATTCTAATCTCCTTTTCTCTCTCCTCCCTTCCCCTCCCCTGCCACTCCCCACCACGACCAACATTCCAACTTCCTTTTCTCTCTCCTTCCCTCCCCTTCCCTGCCCTGCCACTCCCCACCACGACCACCATTCCAACCTCCTTTTCTCTCTTCTCTCCTTCCCTCCCCTTCCCTGCCCTGCCACTCCCCACCACGACCACCATTCCAACCTCCTTTTCTCTCTCCTTCCCTCCCCTCCCCTTCCCTGCCCTGCCACTCCCCACCACGACCACCATTCCAACCTCCTTTTCTCTCTTCTCTCCTTCCCTCCCCTTCCCTCCCCTGCCACTCCCCACCACGACCACCATTTCAACCTCCTTTTCTCTCTCCTTCCCTCCCCTTCCCTGCCTTGCCACTCCCCACCACTACCACCATTCTAACCTCCTTTTCTCTGCCCTCTACTCCCCTGCCACTCCCCACCACGGCCATCATTCTAACCTCCTTTTCTCTGCCCTCCCCTCCCCTCCCCTCTCCTCCCCTGCCACTCCCACCACGAACACCATTCCAACTTCCTTTTCTCTCTCCTTCCCTCCCCTTCCCTGCCTTGCCACTCCCCACCACAAGCACATATTCTAATCTCCTTTTCTCTCTCCTCCCTTCCCCTCCCCTGCCACTCCCCACCACGACCACCATTCCAACTTCCTTTTCTTTCTCCTCCCCTCCCCTCCCCTCCCCTGCCACTCCCCACCACGACCACCATTCTAATCTCCTTTTCTCTCTCCTCCCTTCCCCTCCCCTGCCACTCCCCACCACGACCACCATTCCAACCTCCTTTTCTCTCTCCTCCCTTCTCCACCCCTGCCACTCTCCACCACGCGAGGTTGCCTTCTCAAGGCAGGTAACTAGGGATTGACGAAGTCCTACCCCTGTTTTGAAGAAAAATCGCGAGTCGTTCTTCAATGTGTTGAAGTACGCCGCCACCGTGCCTTGGAAGCCTTGTTTTGTCATGATCTGCAAGACAGATAACACGTACAGCCACAAGACACATAACACGTACAGCCACAAGACACATAACACCTACAGCCACAATACACATAACACGTACAGCCACAAGACAGATAACACCTACAGCCACAAGACACATAACACCTACAGCCACAAGACACATAACACGTACAGCCACAAGACACATAACACGTACAGCCACAAGACACATAACACGTACAGCCACAAGACACATAACACGTACAGCCACAAGACACATAGCACGTACAGCCACAATACACATAACACGTACAGCCACAAGACAAATATCACGTACAGTCACAAGACACACAACACGTACAGCCACAAGACAGATAACACGTACAGCCACAAGACACATAACACGTACAGCCACAAGACACATAGCACGTACAGCCACAAGACACATAACACGTACAGCCACAAGACAAATATCACGTACAGTCACAAGACACACAACACGTACAGCCACAAGACAGATAACACGTACAGCCACAAGACACATAACAAGTACAGCCATAAGACATAACACGTACAGCCACAAGACACATAACACGTACAGCCACAAGACATAACACGTACAGTCACAAGACACATAACACGTACAGCCACAAGACAGATAACACGTACAGCCACAATACACATAACACGTACAGCCACAAGACACATAACAAGTACAGCCACAAGACATAACACGTACAGCCACAACACACATGGCACATACAGCCACAAGACAAATAACACGTAAGCCACAAGACCGATACCACTCACAGCCACAAGACAGATAGCATGTACAGCCACAAGACATAACACGTACAGCCACAAGACACATAACACGTACAGCCACAAGACACATAACACATAGAGCCATTAGAAAAACAACACGTACAGCCACAAGACACATAACACGTACAGCCACAAGACACATAGCACGTACAGCCACAAGACAAATAACACGTAAGCCACAAGACACATAACAAGTACAGCCACAAGACATAACACGTACAGTCACAAGACACATAACACGTACAGCCACAAGACAGATAACACGTACAGCCACAATACACATAACACGTACAGCCACAAGACACATAACAAGTATAGCCACAAGACACATAACACGTACAGCCACAACACACATGGCACAAACAGCCACAAGACAAATAACACGTAAGCCACAAGACCGATACCACTCACAGCCACAAGACAGATAACACGTACAGCCACAATACACATAACACGTACAGCCACAAGACACATAACAAGTATAGCCACAATACACATAACACGTACAGCCACAACACACATGGCACATACAGCCACAAGACAAATAACACGTAAGCCACAAGACCGATACCACTCACAGCCACAAGACAGATAACACGTACAGCCACAAGACACATAGCACGTACAGCCACAAGACAAATAACACGTACAGCCACAAGACACATAACACGTACAGCCACAAGACACATAGCACGTACAGCCACAAGACACATAACACGTACAGCCACAAGACACATAACACGTACAGCCACAAGACACATAACACGTACAGCCACAAGACACATAACACGTACAGCCACAAGACACATAACACGTACAGCCACAAGACACATAACACGTACAGCCACAAGACAAATAACACGTACAGCCACAAGACACATAACACGTACAGCCACAAGACAGATAACACGTACAGCCACAAGACACATAGCACGTACAGCCACAAGACAAATAACACGTAAGCCACAAGACACATAACACATAGAGCCATTAGAAAAACAACACGTACAGCCACAAGACACATAACACGTACAGCCACAAGACACATAACACGTACAGCCACAAGACACATAACACGTACAGCCACAAGACAAATAACACGTACAGCCACAAGACACATAACACATAGAGCCATTAGAAAAACAACACGTACAGCCACAAGACACATAGCACGTACAGCCACAAGACACATAGCACGTACAGCCACAAGACACATAACACGTACAGCCACAAGACACATAACACATAGAGCCATTAGAAAAACAACACGTACAGCCACAAGACACATAGCACGTACAGCCACAAGACACATAACACGTACAGCCACAAGACACATAACACGTACAGCCACAAGACAAATAACACGTACAGCCACAAGACACATAACACGTACAGCCACAAGA
>JAWQFJ010027274.1:2500-12500 GCA_034096865.1 Theodoxus fluviatilis
TTTCATCGACGCGCACGTAGAGGATCGAGAGGAGGAGTTAAGTCCCCTGGAGCCAGCATCTCCGTGCAGCTAGTCTGGCGGCCATCGCGGCATCTCAGAGGCAAATGCCGTGTTTGAAATCCAATTAAACAATATTTCCCGCCTTCAAACAGAGCTCGGCAAGCACAGACTTCCCCGCTTCAGGGCTTACCAACATATGGCTTTGCCTTCCCAGTGCCGTCGTCGCTATCTGCAAGAGTTATCTAACTTGGCCCGAGGGAACTCTCGCGCCGAGGAGGGAAGAAAGCGCGCGACTGCCTTTGAAAACTGCACAAAGCCGATCGGAACGTTCGCATGGACGGGTCTGCCGCGTTTTATCGCACGGGGTATCACCAGCGCCAGTAGATGCATTGTTAGCGGGAGGAAAAAAGTTTTCATCAAATTGATTAGGAGCTCCAGACGTTCACCAGAGAGCTAATCTGCGAAAACCAGCCCGCAGTTCCCTCCCGCCCCCCCCCCCCCCCCCGGCTGACGAATCTTGGAACTAACAGGGGGGGGGGGAGGGGGGGGAGACGATGAGTTAGCTCGTGTCATGGCAATAACTTTGGGAAAAGGGCGTTAATTCGAGTACATGGGAGTGAACTCTTGCACAAGGGAGGTAACTCCTATGAAAAGGCGATAACCTAATGGTGTGTGAAAGACGAAAACTCACCGTCACTTCCAAACTCTGTTGATTTCATGAAGTTATAAGAAGGGGGAAGAGTTTGGGAGGGGGGAGGAAGAATATTCAGGTAGAATGGGAATATTCCACGCAGATGAAGGAGAGTGGGTGAGAGTGAGGGGGAGGAGAGGAAGGAGGGGGAGGTGGGGGTGTGGTGGGGTGGGTAGGAAGGGAAGTGATCGTTTGAGAAGATAGCACCGGGGAAATTGGCTTTGATCAGCATATTCATGCGTGACGCCTGTACCAGGAAACGTGCATTAAAATGGGGGGAAACAGAAACCCCAACGACATTATTCCTGCTCGATAAAGGCCAGATGCCTTCATACACTCACCCAACGCTTGAAGAAAACTTCTCTGATTCTGTTTTCTGTCCGAGATGCTATCACAGACAGCTGTAGGATTCGCTTCAGAGAACATCTCACCTTTGATCTTCTTTTTTTCTCTTTTTTTGGGGGGGTGGGGGGAGTGGTAGGAGAGGGAGGGAGGAAAGGGGGGTTTGGGATGTTAATGATTATTGACAAATACAATTATGAATTATCAGTTGATCTCTCTCTCTCTCTCTCTCTCTCTCTCTCTCTCTCTCTCTCACACACACACACACACACACACACACACGCGCGCGCGCGCGCGCGCGTGCACACACACACACACACACACACACACATCCCGAACATGAGCTGATATGCTCTTGTTATAATGGTTTTTCTTGATCAACGGCCTGAAATAGCCTACAAAGACTGATAGGCCGTAAAACTCCATCCATCTGTCCATCCAATAATCCATCCATCATGGTTCCATCCATCTATCCATCCATCCATCAATTCATCCATTTATCCATCCATCCATCCATTTATCCATCCATCCATCACATCCATTCATCCATTCCACTTTCTGCATCTCCTCCTCCTTCTTCTCTTCCTTTCACCATGCTTCTATTCCTCTTGCTTCTTCTCTACCTGCTCCTGCTCCTCCTCCATCTCCTGTTCTTCCTCCTGCTCCTGTCCCTCCTGCTCCTGTTCCTCCTGCTCCTGCTTCTCCTGCTCCTGTCCCTCCTGCTCCTGTTCCTCCTGCTCCTGTTCCTCCTGCTCCTGTCCCTCCTGCTCCTGTCCCTCCTGCTCCTGTTCCTCCTGCTCCTGCTTCTCCTGCTCCTCCTCCATCTCCTGCTCCTCCTCCATCTCCTGTTCTTCCTCCTGCTCCTGTCCCTCCTGCTCCTGTTCCTCCTGCTCCTGCTTCTCCTGCTCCTGTTCCTCCTGCCCCTGCTTCTCCTGCACCTGTTCCTCCTGCTCCTGCTTCTCCTGCACCTGCTTCTTTTGATCTTGCTCCTCCTGCTCCTCCTGCTCCTACTTCTGCTCCTCCTCCTCCTCCTCCTCCTCCTCCTCCTCCTCCCGCTCCTCCTGCTGCTCCTCCTGCTCCTTCTGTTCCTGCTCTTCCTCCTCTTGCTTCTCCTCCTCTTCCTGTTCCTCCTCCTCTTGCTCCTGCTCCTCCTCTTGCTACTCCTCTTTCTCCTCCTCTTGCTCCTTCTCCTCCTCCTGCTCCTCCTCCTCTTGCTCCTCCTCTTGCTCTTCCTCCTTCTCCTCCTCCTCCTCCTCCAAGTTTATTTCTCTCATTTGGCAGTGCTGCTTGCACTTGAGCGTTTTAACCTTGCCCCTACTTTCCACAGCCGTGCTATGGGAGGAGGTGCAGGCATGGGAAAGAACTGTGTGTGTTTTGCACCTTTTCCAATAGCCTTAATTTTCCTACGCACATCAACTCCTCTGATAGCGCTGCTATCTCCCGACAATTTCAGTTTCATCTCATTTCATTGGCTGCAGGGAAGGGGGGAGTGGTTGGGGGGTCGGACAGGGGGTAGAGCCAGTGTGTTTTGCGAGACCGGGGATGGGGTTGGGTTGTAGGGGAGAGCGGTTAGCTAGGTAGGGGGGTCGAGGAGGAGAGGGGAGGGAATGTGATGATGGTGGATGCGCTGGAGGCCAGACGTAGAGATGCATTGTTGGCAAGGTTGCCTGTCGAGAAAAGTTCAGTTCACACTACAGGTGCACACGCAACGCTAAACACGTCTTCTCGATGAAACGCACAGCGCGAGGAAAAATTATCTATCCTTTTTTAAAACAAAGACTTGTATTAATGGAGACACATGGAATGGGATTCAACTTTTGTTTTTTAAGGCGCACATTTTTCGACTGGAAAGTCTTCGTCATGGGCAAGAGATAAAGACAAGTCCTCACAAAGGTGTGGTTTTATATAGCGCCTTATCCCCCGTGTCCGGGTCTCTAACCACTTCACATCTTACCTCCTGATCGCTGGCCCGCTTCATCAATCCTTCATGGGCACTTGATGACAAAACACAGCCACAGACAGATAAGAAGCACACAGTAAGGCACCAGCACCAACCCCACGCTCTGGGGAGTATTCCCCGCCGTTTGCTGGCTCACGGCTGCATACAAGGGTTAAATGCACTGCAATAATCACCCATCGCTTCCTTCACAGGTACCCGATTTTAGTCCTGGGTGGAGAGAAACAATGTGAGTAAAGCACCTTGCTCATGGCTGCTACTCCAGAATCCAGGATGCAGCTTCGAACCCCAAACCCTCTAGTCACAAGCGACTGCGGGTCAAGCTCGCTGACCACTCGGCCACAGAGCCACATACTAGGCCATAGCTCCTAACTTACAGAAAGGACGAACAGATTTCATTGCAATGTGAAGTAAATACAATCAGCAGACGGACTGAGCAGGAGGAGTAGGAAAGGGAGGAGTAGGAGGAAAAGGAGGAGTAGGAAAGGGAGGTGTAGGAGAAGAAGGGGAAGAGGAAAGGGAGGAGTAGGAGGAGAAGGAGGAGTAGGAAAGGGAGGAGTAGGAGGAGAAGAGGAAGGAGGAAAGGGATGAGTAGGAGGTAGAGAAACTGAAACAGGAGCTGCGAGACCTACTGCAAGAATCTTTGGGAGAGCAAAATAGGAACAGGAGAAGCAGAAACAAGTTCAGTACAGTATAGACCGGATGTATAAAACACCGGATATATGAAAGTCTGGATGTATGAAAGGGGCAGGCAGGGTCCCGGCAGAAGCTACTCTTTGTTATTACTTAGAATTTTCCGGTTGTATGAAAATCGGATGTATAAAAGTCCGGTTGTATGAAAGCAAATCTCTGGTCCCGAGCAGCACAAATGTGTTGTTGCAAGACCGGTTGTAAGAACACGACAGTTACCAAAGTGTGGTGAGAGTAATTTCCCTTCCATAGCGACTCGAACTTGCAAAATGGCGGACCCGCACAGCAAAGCGAAAGTTACAGGCAAACGTAGAGTGTTGACATTGACTGAGCGCTTTAAAATCATAAATTCAGTAGAGAACAGTCCACACAAGTCCCGAACACAGATGGCCATTGATTTAGGTGTCCTCCTGACAACGTTGTCTAACATCATGAAAGACAAGAACAAATATCTTGCTCAGGCAGGAAGCGGCGACATTGTGACGACGAGCAAGCGGGCACGGAGCTCTCAGCTGCCGTCTGTGGACAAAGCGCTGCTGGACTGGTTTACGTCATGCAGGTGGGCTTTTCTTATTTTGTCCTTGTGAATTTTTATTTGTTGATTGATTTGAAACTGTATGTTGTTACTGTCTGCGCTCTAAACGTGGGTATCAGTGTGTCACATTGCACGTGTCAGTGTGTGTAAGTGTGCGCACATGCGTGCGTGCTAGTCTGTGTGTGTTTGTGTGTGTTTGTGTGTGTGTCTGCCTGCCTCTCTATCTTCCTGTCTCGGTGCCCGTGTCCCTGTCTGTCTGTTTGCTGGTCTGTCTGTTTGTCTTCTTGTACTTTGTGTCACAGTGCCTGATTTTCTGCTAGCCTAAAAACTTTCCACATCAGAGACTGCTTGTCGTGCACGTCAACCAACGTCATCTATCTCATTGACTGTGAGAAGTGTCACGACAGGCAGTATGTGGGTGAGACTGGCCAGACAATCCGTAGAAGGTTTTACGGACACACGCACGCCATCCGCAATGACTTAGACACCCTAGTGGCTAAGCACTTCAGGTCCCCTGGGCATTGCCTATCCCACATGAGAGTGACCATTATCGAGAAGATACATGTGGACGATGCTAACATCCGAAAGCGGAGAGAGAAGTTCTGGCGCTTCAAGTTGCGCACCAACTACCCTGAAGGACTGAATGTGTTAGACTGAGAGAGATAGATGGATGGAACTATGAACACTTAGAGAGAGAGTTAGAGAGAGTTAGAGATAGAGAGAAAGTTGAAGGGAGATAGAGAGATATATAGAGAGAGATAGAGAGATAGAGAAAGAGAGAGGGAGAGAGAGAGGTTGAGAGAGAGATAGAGAGAGAGGGAGAGAGAGAGTTATAGAGAGAAAGTTAAAGATATAGAGATAAATAGAGAGAGAGAGAGAGAGAGAGAGAGAGAGAGAGAGAGAGAGAGAGAGAGAGAGAGAGAGAGTTTTGAGTGCCTACGTCATGTCATTCTAAAGTTTTTTTACGTCACGTGTTGCATCATTTATGTTTGTCTGTAACGTTCACTGAAGAAGGGCGTGTGCCCGAAAGACTTTGATTTTGGTGTTTGTCGTGTGTTTGTTTCTTATTGATAGCCTAAAAACTTATGGAGGTGGGGGCCTGGGGGAGGGGCATTAAGCTATGGGCGTTCAATATCCAGTTCTACATTCTACACTACCTGTGTGGCTGAATTCCGCTTCAATATCCAGTTCTACATTCTATAATAATAATAATAATAATAATAATGGGTATTTATATAGCGCTTATTCTCAAGTACCTGTGCAGCTGAATTCCGCTTCGCCCTTACTCCCCCACCCCCCGCGCCGTCCCTGTACCCCCCCCCCCCCATCCCCCCCGTCGTCCCTCCAACCCTCGATCTTAACGTAGCGTCCTCCTCCCCTTCTGACGTCAGTATGCATTGTGTGTGTGCAAGTGGTCGCATGATGTGTGTGTGTCCTTGTGTGCAAGCATGTGTGTGTGTGAGTGTTTATGTGTGTGCGTGCATGCGCGAGGGCGTGTGAGAGCGTGAGCGTGGATTTATGCATGCGTTTGTTCCTGCTGTCGCTCGAGTACTGGCTGCTTCAATGTGATATGACATCTGTGATACTTGACACACGATTGTGATACATGTACATACTTTACACCTGTATGCGTGCGTGTTTGTGTGAGTGGGTGTGTGGGTGTGTGCGTGTCAGTGTTTGTGTGCGTGAGCGCATCAGTGTGTGTATGTGTGTGTGTGTGTGTGTGGGGGGGGGGGAGCTGATGGGGGGTGCAGCAGTTGTATGTGTGTATGTGTGCGTGTGCGTGTGCGTGTGTGTGTGTGTGTGTGTGTGTGTGTATGTGTGTGTGTTTGTGTGTGATGGCACGATATCCTTTGTTCACATCATTTACTGACCAACCACACAGGAGTTTTCCACATGGAAGTGTATTAAAGAATTTGAATTTAAATTAGCTGTCAAGAAATGAAACAATGCGTGCATAATTCCACCACTGATTTCTTTAAAAAAAATGTAATTCAACTTTTTTTTAATTTCTACATTCAGGTTAAGCAACGTTCCCCTTGACGGCTTGATCATCCGCTCCAAAGCCGAGGAGTTGACTGCATCGATGGGAGAAAACAAATGGACATGCACAAATTCCTGGCTGCAGCGTTGGAAGACTCGACATGGCCTTGTCTTCAAAAAGATGCATGACGAGAGGGCTTCACTCAACGAAAAGGCAACAGACGCTTGGGTCGAAGACATTTTGTACCCAACGTTAGACAGATACAAGGCCGACGATGTCTATAACGTGGACGAGACAGGTCTGTTTTGGAAACTTCTTCCTGACAGAACATTGGCTTTCAGAGGGGAGACTTGCACTGGAGGGAAGAATCGCGCGAGAGAGTGACAATCATGTTTTGTTGCAACATGACTGGAACAGGCAAGCGTCAGCCAATCTTTATTGGCAAATACGCGAATCCGAGATGCCTCAAACACGTCAAGAAAGGTTTGCCTGTGCAATATGACAGCAACGCATCTGCTTGGATGACAAACGAAATCTTCGAACCCTGGCTAATTCAGTTTGACAGAGACATGGAAAGGCAAAATAGGAAGATCCTACTCGTGATGGACAACTGTTCCAGTCACAAATTGCCTGATCTCCGTGAAGTCGAGGTACTTTTTCTTCCGCCAAATGCGACATCGAAACTCCAGCCCCTTGATGCGGGCATCATTCACAATTTCAAAGTGAAGTACAGGAGGTCCATGTGTTTGCACTGAGGGCGGAGGAGGTACCAACCAGCAAACTACTCTTGATGCCATACACATAACGACGCAGTCATGGGAAAATGTCACTACAGACACCATTGCCCACTGCTTTCGCAACGCTGGCTTCCGTCATTCCTCAGATGACCAGACAACATCAGATTCAGAACCCTGCCTTGAGAAAGATCTGCAGGAAGTGGAGCCGCTCCTTTTTCGCTGGAGTGGAACGTCCCCCCATCTGATTACTTCACTGTTGATGAGGAAGTGCTCACCGAGGATCCAACAGCTGCACCGGATGTAGCAGCAGAACCGTGCACTTCCAGAATCCCAGATTCCGATGTATCTTCAGAGGAAGAAGACGAAGAAATGCCCCAGGTGTCATCAAGAGAGGCTATGGCGTCCGCAACGGTCATAAGCAACTTTTGTATGCTGACAGGAAAGACGGAACTGATCAAGTGCTTCAATGAGTTCAAAGAGATGCTCTTACGCCACATTGAGGATTCCCCAAAACAGACACGTGTTTCAGACTTTTTTGAAAGAGACAGTGGCATTGCAAGAGAGGAAGAAGGAAGTTCCGTGGGAGGAGAGGGAGGAGGATGTGGCATGGGAAGAGGAGGAGGAAGTGGCATGGGAGGAGGAAGTGGCGGGAGTGGAAGGGGAGGAGGAAGTGCCCTGGGAGGAGAGGAAGGAGGAAGTGCCCTTGGAGGAGAGGAAGAAGAAAGTGCCCTGGGAGGAGAGGAAGGAGGAAATGCCCTTGGAGGAGAGGAAGAAGGAAGTGCCCTGGGAGGAGAAGAAGGAAGAAGTGGCCTGGGAGGAGAGGAAGGAAGTGGCCTGGGAGAAGAGGAAGGAGGAAGTGGCCTGGGAGGAGAGGAAGGAGGAAGTGCCCTGGGAGGAGAGGGAGGAGGAAGTGGCATGAGTGGAAGGCAAGGTGGAAGGGGCATGGAAAGAGAGGAGACGAGACAGAGTGGGAAACAGACAGGAGAAAGAGGGACTTAGGATGACTTTGGAAAGCAAACACGGGTGTCAGACTTTTTTTAAAGAGACAGTGGAATAGGAGGAGAGGGAGAAGGGAGTTGCGTGAGAGGAGAGGGGACGAGAGAGAGGGGAAAGGAGAGTGGAGAATGAGGTACTTGCGATGAGACGGGAGACACAGGGGAGAGGAGAAAGGAGAGAAAGGAGTTTGGAAGGACATGGGAAAGCAAAAGGAGAGAGAGGGACTTGGGAAGAGAGAAGACGGAGGGGGTAAGAGAGGGCTGAGACAGGGGCAGTTGTAGCGGGGAAAAAAAGGAAGACGGGGAAGAAGAAGTAACATTTTGTGGTGCACACGAGAGGCAGCGGCTAGCCGTTCACCCCACTAATGTGGAATGGAGGGTTTGCCAGTGTGCAAGATTGGGCCTTTCGGGCCCTTTGTTTTTGCCCGAACGGTGTCCAACCCAAGATCTTGGGGTCCCTTTGGAGTTAAACCACATTGTAGGGGATGGGAACTGCCTGTACCGTGCTATAAGCCTTGACTTATGTGGTAGCCAGGCCGAGAACATGGTTGTCCGAGAACAAATAATCGACATAATGTGCAGGAATCATCAGGCTTTCTCTGCATACATGGATGGAGATGTAGGTGATTATCTCGCTCACAACACCCTCCGACCCCGTTCATGGGGGTCGGATGTAGAGATATTCGCGGCTGCCACCCTCCTTCAAACCACCATTGTGGTGTGCACAGCCACTTCCGAATGCTCGCGGAGATGGCTGCCACACCCACCCCTTTTCCCGATGAAGGGGGTAGACAGGTCAGAGGAGAACATTTACTTCCGAAATGTCTGTGGTCATTTTGAGCGGGTGGTGTCCACAAAGGTAGTCTAAATGAGGATTCCCTAAAAACTTTTCCACCAACTGATTTTTATACAGATTCTATAGCTGTAAATGAGTTAGTCTGTTTAATTTTTTTGTCCATTCAGTCATTTTTTTAACATGTTATAAATTCGTCACGAAAACCCATAACAGCCCAGAAGGCATTTTGGTTACATTTATAACCAGAGACATTGGTCATGGATGTGAATCAGTTGTTATCTTTTTACGTTCTATTTTATGTTGATATTTTATGTTATGTTGTTTTTTATGATCTTGTTATTGTTGTTGATTTTATCCATTAAACTGATTTTATGTTTAACTCCATTAATAATCTGTTTCGTTTGTCTATTCAGTCATTTTAACCTCTTATAAATTTGTCATGACTGAAGAGCCATAATAGCCCAGGATGGCATTTTTTGTACAATAAAAACCAGAGGCATTGGTCGTGGGTGTGACTCAGTTGTTGTTTTTTAGGTTGTTTTTATCCATTAAACTAATTTTAAGTTTAACTCGCTTTTTTGTATCCAGTGCGCGCGCGTGTGTGTGTTATAAATGTGTGCGTTTTGGAGAGAGAGAGAGAGAGAGAGAGAGAGAGAGAGAGAGAGAGAGAGAGAGAGAGAGAGAGAGAGAGAGAGAGAGAGAAATCAGAACATTTTATTTGCTACGCCAACGGTCTTTACAAAGCTTTCACGACCAAAAACTTCGTCAAAAGCGCAAAAGGGTTGTGGAGGGAACACACACTATACAGTTGTGCCACACACAAACACACGGACGCACGTACGTGCGCACACATATACAGAGAGAGAGAGGGGGGGCGGAGAGTGCACGGTACATACAAATCAGGGGCGGATCAGTTCATTTTGTGGGGAGGGTGTTTCCAAACTTTTTTTTAAACCGGGGGGGGGGGGGAGGCTGTGAACGCGCAAAGTGCTCAGCCGACACAGCAAAGCGGGGGGGGGGGGGGGGGGGGGAGGCTGTGAACGCGAAAAGTGCTCAGCCGACACAGCAAAGCGGGGAGGGGGGGGGGGGAGGGTTAGGATGGAAGGCTGCAAAATGGTCCAATCTGGCGCATTCTAATGGGAAAATTATATATATATATATATATATATATATATATATATATATATATATTTCTGTTGGAGGGGGGGGGGGGTGGTTTCCGGAAACCTCGGAAACCCCCCCCTCGTCCGCCATTGCAAATCAGAACAGTTCC
>JAWQFJ010027274.1:15000-26644 GCA_034096865.1 Theodoxus fluviatilis
TGTAGAGTGGCGAGTAGTATAGTATAATGCTTTTGATAAACCCGATATCTCATTACTAACAAATCACTCCATTCACCTGTCTCAGTACGTCTTGTAGAGTGGCGAGTAGTATAGTATAATGCTTTTGATAAACCCGATATCTCATTACTAACAAATCACTCCATTCACCTGTCTCAGTACGTCTTGTAGAGTGGCGAGTAGTATAGTATAATGCTTTTGATAAACCCGATATCTCATTACTAACAAATCACTCCATTCACCTGTCTCAGTACATTTTGTAGAGTGGCGAGTAGTATAGTATAATGCTTTTGATAAACCCGATATCTCATTACTAACAAATCACTCCATTCACCTGTCTCAGTACGTCTTGTAGAGTGGCGAGTAGTATAGTATAATGCTTTTGATAAACCCGATATCTCATTACTAACAAATCACTCCATTCACCTGTCTCAGTACGTCTTGTAGAGTGGCGAGTAGTATAGTATAATGCTTTTGATAAACCCGATATCTCATTACTAACAAATCACTCCATTCACCTGTCTCAGTACGTCTTGTAGAGTGGCGAGTAGTATAGTATAATGCTTTTGATAAACCCGATATCTCATTACTAACAAATCACTCCATTCACCTGTCTCAGTACGTCTTGTAGAGTGGCGAGTAGTATAGTATAATGCTTTTGATAAACCCGATATCTCATTACTAACAAATCACTCCATTCACCTGTCTCAGTACGTCTTGTAGAGTGGCGAGTAGTATAGTATAATGCTTTTGATAAACCCGATATCTCATTACTAACAAATCACTCCATTCACCTGTCTCAGTACGTCTTGTAGAGTGGCGAGTAGTATAGTATAATGCTTTTGATAAACCCGATATCTCATTACTAACAAATCACTCCATTCACCTGTCTCAGTACGTCTTGTAGAGTGGCGAGTAGTATAGTATAATGCTTTTGATAAACCCGACATCTCATTACACACAGATCCCTCCATTCACCTGTCTCTCAGTACATCTTGTAGAGTGGCGAGTAGTATAGTATAATGCTTTTGATAAACCCGATATCTCATTACACACAAATCACTCCATTCACCTGTCTCAGTACATTTTGTAGAGTGGCGAGTAGTATAGTATAATGCTTTTGATAAACCCGATATATCATTACTAACAAATCACTCCATTCACCTGTCTCAGTACGTCTTGTAAAGTGGCGAGTAGTATAGTATAATGCTTTTGATAAACCCGATATCTCATTACACACAAATCCCTCCATTCACCTGTCTCTCAGTACATCTTGCAGCCATCCTCCACAGAACACGGCTGGGGTTATCATCCACATACTATCTCCAGACTACTTTGGAACGGTCCCTTTTGGCGCCGTCATTACAAAATGGCTGTCCTCCTTATCTCGACCCACTGTAGCGCAGGAGGGGTGAACCACGAGTGAGATGAGCCTCACCTTGTATCTCTACGCCCCAGTTGCTTTACTGCCTCACAGCCACCTAGACGACCGCAGTGTTGCTTCCTGGGGCTGGAGTAATCCCTGGCCTCCGCCGAGACCCAACAGAACGAGGCCTGCACGCGTAACTTGTTTAATCTTCATCAAAAAGTCATTGGGTCTGGCTTATAGCTCCGGAGGTGAAGTCCTGGCCCTCGATGGGAAAGCAGAGTGGCAGAGAGCGTTGCCTACTTTATATATCTAATTTCCCACTTTATGTGTCTTTTTCCGGCTTCAGGGGAAAGAAGAACATCACGTCAAAAAAAATTACGGTGCACACATAGAGATATAGTCCATGAGAGGGTGTTTGAATAATCTTAAGGAAGATTATAGGGCCGAAACACTCGGCGACGGGGGCTCTTCCTCTGAAGACCGTCTTCTGCTTCGCTCCGTAGGGAGTTTCTAGCTACACATGAGAGGGTGTTTGAATTTCTTTTTTTCCCCTTTTTTTCTTCGTTTTGTTGGCGATGTACCTCTCGGTGAAGATGATGATGTAGAGCAGTTCGGTCAGACTGTGGCCAGAGTGAACTCGCGAGGTGAAAACTCTGACCTTTGAGGTTTCGTACAGGCCACAGCTCCGGAGCGTTCCGTTCATTGCTGTCCGGGAGATTGGAATGTGAAGGTCGCGAGGTCAGTGACGTCACATTCCTCATGATCCTTGCGTCACTAAAATGCCATGACGTAAGCGCCGTTACGTTGTCCACGTAACTGTACCCCCCAAGCAACACAGAGAAAGCCACGCAAGTTAGAAGGAACTCGGAGTATACATAACAGCATCGACTGAGGGGATGGAGATTGATGTGAAATCGATTGCTTCCAAAGTCACAGCAACATCGGCAAACCCAGAGCCCCGGCCTCTCAATCAGCGTCAACCAATCAAGCAAATGGACACACTGGATGGCATGTTGACTCTGCCACGTGGACACAATTATCGATGTTTGGAAAGATCGATTTGAGTTTTACCTTTTGAGGCTTTGTGAAGAATATTAGTAAACTTCGCCACCTGATGATTTGAAATTATGGAGTCTTAAAGAACCGACAGGGACAAAGCTCACAGCTCATCTGTGGCACATCTATCATTTGAGTGAAATCGATGCGATTCGACAGGTAAAGTTTGGCGGAAAACGTTTTGCTTTCAATATTTTAAACTAGCTAAGAGAAGTTGGTGATCGTTTAGGAGTTATTTCCCTCTGAGCAGAACCATCTTTTGGATAATAACTTCGCCATAAGTTCAGCGATAACACAACACGCAGCTTATCTGAGTGCGTATCAATCTAGTAAACTAGAGATTTCGCATCCATAAATTGCATAATATTAGAATAACTTTATTGAAGCCTCACTAGCAAATCAGGAAGTGTTAGCGATATTCTTTAACTTGTTTAAACTTTAACAAGTTTAAGGCTCAATAAATATCCCATTTTATAACAAAAAGGCAATTACTTCAAGTAATCAATCACTGATAACATACGACAAACTCACCTATTCTTCAGTTCCTTGTAGCACATGTCAAGGAAGTCTGATCACCTCAAGTGCTCTGGGGTTCTGAGCGCTCGAAGGCAGGACGGTTCTGTCAGAGTGGTCACTGAAAAACATTCTCGGCCAACTAACGAGGTGTATCTTAGTTGCAGGGTATGGATTTCTCTCTCACTGGGTGTCTCTTCCTGCGGTTGGTGACGTACTTTCAGGGGGATCCTTGATTTCTCTGGAGAGCTAAATTTTAGTTTCTTGGCCACGGATTTTGTTGGAGATTTTTCTGGGCTCCGTGCGGCTTCATAGCCATAACCAGCATAGCATCTAAGAACGCTCACCGTTCTATATGCCGTATCGACTTTCGCAACACACTTTTGGCAGATGACCTTTCTCTGTTGTTCGATTGCCTGCAGTGTGTTGCCGTCTGTCAGTGAGGTTATCTTGTGATTCAACTGTTGATGTATCCACGATCGCCCTCCAACAACGATGGTTTTGCTTGCTGTTATACTCTCGCAACGTAAGCACGCAGAAAGAACTTCAGCCATTTTGCAATGCCTTCTCACGCACTCTGCTCCATGACATACGCCATTAAAGTAGTTCTGAAACTATTTCGCACAAAACTAATAAATTACGCTTGTTGAGACAATAAACAAGCGTTTATTCGATAAAATAAAATATTTGTGTTGAAATGGAAACAAGTTTTGACATCTAAATGATTTCTGTAAAAAGTGGGGGGAAATAGTACAAAAAAATGCAAAATCATGTGGTGCGAAGGGTCAAGCCTATTACGCATTCATTGCGAACTGTGCCAGAGTCTATCTGACTCTGGTTTACAGAATGAGTGCGTATTAGACGAAGCTCAGCGTACATGCGCAAAGCTCGGCACTGCGCAGACGTACATACACGCACAAAAACACACACACACACACACACACACACACACACACACATACACGCACAAATACACACGGTTAGATACAGAACACGTTCCAAAACAATATTTTGCCTTTTGCCACGGAGCAAATGCTATGTTAATACAGTATACTGCATTTTTCCTTGACTGACACGCACGTAGATTATCTCGCTGCAGAATGTGTAAGGGATGACAAAATAGTTTATGACGTAACTTCACACCATTCTAGTAAACTAGAGATTTCGCCTACCGGCAAAAGTATCTCTAGCACAGTTCACATCACGTGATGGAAGGTTTTTGGCCAATTTATTCATACGGAGGTCACACGAGAGGCTTGTGGGATAGCCGATGTGCTCCCTGACATACGCCGTTAAAGTAGTTCTAAGACTATTTCGCACAAAACTCTTAACTTACTCTTGTTGAGACAACAAAAAAGCGTTTATTCGATACAATAAAATGTTTGTGTTGAAATGGAAACAGGTTTTGACATCTGAATGATTTCTGTAAAAAGTGGAGAGAAAAATAGTATCAGAACGAACTATTTTTGGCGCAAGGCTGTAATGCGAAGGGTCAAGCCTATTACGCATTCATTGCGAACTGTGCCAGAGTCTATCTACTGACTCTGGTTTACAGAATGACTTCACACTTGACATCGTCAGCAAGTTCTAAATGCGTATGCAAATGAGCTCGCCCAACTGCGTTGCGTTGCTTATATTTTGTGACTTATTACTTGTACTTGAGGGTTCAAACTACTTGAAACTTTACCCTCCCCCCCCAACCCACCCCCCAACCCACCCCCAACCCCACCCCCCGATAATTAGGCCATTCGTTCCATTCGTAGCCATGGACGCGTTTCCACACAGAAACAAAATAAAAAACAGGCGTGTGTTTACACCTTTACGTAAATCCTTCAAAAATGTGAGAACAAGACAAACGAAATTTGCCCTTGCAGTTTCTCAGCAAACTGTTCTAGCTGGCGCAGACTGGAAGACAATAAACTAATGTTGCACCAGATGTGCACATTTAACGCATATCTCTGTATATTAAACATCAGATGATGAGCGATGTCGGTGGTCTATGAACCTTTAAAGGTTGTGAAGAGCCATCGAGTACAAAATGATTAGAACTGGTAAGAGTTAGAGTGAGTCAAGTCTCGAATTCCCTGCTTATTCGCCATTATGTGAATCGCGCAGGAAGAAGCTGTCTGGATCTATTCTTATCCCCAACCCTCAGTGCATGGGTAAAGGCAAGGATCCTGTATTTACATATGTCTAAATATAGGGTCTTCGATTAAAAAGACGGGACTAGTACTCCTTGGAATCGACACATTCAACGCCACTCTCTGTTGTTTCCAACATGAGACCGAAACTCAAAAACATTCTCAGTGAACGTTTCTCTGTTTTTCATCTTATCGTCATGGTCTGCTCATTCCACTGCACTCTACACTCGTTTCTGTTATTCGCTGCAAAGTGATTCAAGGAGTTTGAAGATAATGTTAGCGTCTTCAGTCGGTTTCTGTTATGTATCCTACGGAAAACTTCCACCTTCCATCTCTGTAAGTTCAGCCAAACCACCTGTTCTGCAAATCAGGAGGAATAAATTCTTCTCTTCTCCCTGCTAGGAAGGGGAGGTGGGGAGAGAGAGAGAGAGAGAGAGAGAGAGAGAGGGGGGGGGGGGGGAAAAAGAGAGGGGAGAGAGAGGCAAGAGTGTGGGTGTGGGGCGTGTGTGTGGCTTGAGAAAGAGAGGGGGGTGGGGAGAGAGCAGAGAGAGAGATGAGAGGAGAGAAGAGAAGAGAGATCGAGAGACAGCGAGAGAGCGACAGACAGACAGAAAGACAGACAGGGACCAGGCAGACAGGACACACAGACAACCCCGACAGTTATGCAGAGAACGAGGCACGACAGTCAGAGAGAGAGAGAGAGACAGACAGTCAGCGAGAGAGAGAGAGAGAGAGAGATACAGAGAGAGACCAGGAGAGAGACAGAGAGAGAAGAGGGAGAGAGAGGGAAGAAGGGAGAGAGACAGACAGACAGACAGACAGACAGAGAGGGGAGGGAGGGAGGGAGGGAGGAAGAGAAAGAGAGAGAGAGAGAGAGAGAGGGGGGGACAAAAAAAGTTGGCACCAAGAGAACATCCAGGGAATTGAGTTGGGATCGCGCCCGTAATGGTTTCCCCGAGAGCTCGTTGTCGCTGAGAGTTTCGGCGTGTGCGATCTCGTACGACGTATCATGTGACTTCTTTTTTGATTTTCTAAACACAGCCTTCTTCGGCATCCTCCTTGCTTTCACACACCACCCCAACTCCCCATCCCCATACTTAATTCTCCTTCCTCGAAGTTTTGTACCGATCAGTTCAAATCTCTCTTCCATCCCTCAATCCGCTCCATATCCCCTACTCTCCCTTCGCACTTCCCAACCCCCCTTCCTCCTTCCTCAAATACCCTGCCGATCAGATCAAATCCCTTTTCAATAACCCCCCCCCCCCTCCCCATTTCCCTACTCCTCCTTCCCCCCACCCCCCCCCCCCCTTCCTCAACTGCTCCGCCATTTCCCTTTTCTCACCCCACTCCACGACCTCCTGAAGCTCACTTCTCATTCTTGGATTTATGGAGCAGAATTTTACGTGTAATCTCAAGATTGCCATTGTTGCACTCCTCTCTTGCAATATCCTGTTGTATGGGTGTTCTCCTAGCTTGCGCCGGGAAGTCCTGTTGTACGGGGGTTCTCCTAGCTTGCGCCGGGAAGTCGAAGGTACAAACGCTGGTGGTCGTTTTCTATAAGCTTTATTCACGCACTGGCCGATACACAGCGGTGACAATAAATAGTACCGTCGTACTTGTAGCAGCTTCACTCTATGCGTAGTGCCTCAGAGGAATTACTCCTTACAAATGTAATAGGATGGTGGAGCTCATCACTATGGAGGTATGGGGCTAAGTCCTGACAGACAGAGTGCTGTCAATTGTCGCGTGGCATGGCGCAGGCTGGAGCTATAGAGAGGCTCAGCTCCTCTCTACTCCATTAGCATGAAAACTCAGTTTATTCCGTCCATGTTTTATTCAGCCCGCAAAGCTTCAGACAGATTTAGTCTGCCAGACTAACACGTCTGGTCTCCCCCTATCCCAGCATATCTAGTCTCTCTATAGGGGATATACAAGCACGTGTCAAACTAAAGCCGGAAGAGCTTGTTTCCAAAATTCCCAGGCTCCCAATAGGATTCCCAGAACAAGGAAGGAGAGGAATGAAGGCTGGAGGAGGGCAAAGGTGAGGTCCCTAACAGATAACCATCACCCCCAACATTCCTGGAGTGGACAGCTAACAGCAACAAAAGTGGACAAAGAATGACAGCAGAGTCAGCTTTTAAGGAGAGGTAGGGACTCCAGCTGCTGACAGACAGCTTGCAAGATATACAAATGTCACCATGCCCGAAAGGAGGGAGGGCGAGAGAGGGAGAGAGAGAGAGAGAGAGAGAGAGAGAGAGAGAGAGAAAGAGAGAGAGAAAGAGAGAGAGATAGAGAGAGATTTATCATCCTACACAAAGGAGGACTCGTTTATCCTCTAGTTAAGCTCTTACGTGAACTCTGTCATATCTGCTGCTCGTCTCTGAGTGTCTCTCTTGCTTTATCGTGCCTTATATACCTAAACACAGGTTCCAGATCTTTCGGGAAGCTTAGTTGAGTTTTCGCTCATGCTTGAGCTGGAAATCAACTGACGTCATGTGCCACAGCAAGACAAATTTAGCCCGACTCGACCACATGCTGGGGCAATGACCTAAGCGGACTGACCGATATAAACAAACCAACTGTGCTACGATCTTCACGTATGATCTAGAACCTTCACAACATAGCTCCTCCCCTGAAGACTGAAACGACCTTGTCGGTCTCCACTACATGTAAAACTCCACAATTAAATTTACCAAACATCATGACCTAACACCTCAAGAATACGCAGCTAGCAACAACATCAACAACAACAACAACAAAATACCGGGAAAAGTCAATTCGCAGTCGAGGTAGTCCATGGATTAGAGAGTGAGTGGCAAAAATGCAAGACCTGACACATGGGCATAAGCTTCCTTGTGATAGCATCTGCCCAGTCCACTGGGTCAATGTCTGCAAGACCACTGTCCACACTTTCACTGAAAGGTACAGTACTCCTCACAGGAAGCGAGATGGGCGCATCACACGCCGCCCTCGCCGCGTGTGTGTCTGCACGTCCTCAGGGGTCGCTCCATCATCGCTCTCGTCCTGATACAGTGTCTCTCTAGGCTCGTCGTCGTCGGGTCAGGGCGGCGTCGTGGCGACTGCCACCAGTCCGGCGGTAGATCTCCCTGGTACTTCCAGAGACGGGCACGGTTCACGTAACGTCCTGCCTGTGGCCGGGCCAGCTTGGTGGTGCATCCCTTCTCAGCCCGTGGGTTGGAGAACCACGGTGCAGTGCCCTCAGGAGAGGTCTGGTGATCGGCCTTGCGGTCGTAACCAGACTTCATTCCGTCCACGCTCCGCTGCAGGTGTGTCCTTGCGGACTTTCGCACTGCCTGCAGCATACCCTGGAGCGGCTCCACACACTGGGGCACGTCACGGGGGGTATCCACCAATGGCCTGGCAACCACTGCAGAACTGTCAGTCTTGCTAGGGCCACTACGACGACTGTGGGGTCTTGTCTGTGAGGCACAGATGGCACAGCGCCGACACAAGTTGCGAACGGACTTGTGCCGACCGATCCAAAAGTACCGCTCACAGACGCGTTGGTACGTCTTCCGCCTTCCGAGGTGGCCAGCTGCTGGGTCGTCATGTAGCTGTCTCGGCGCGTCCTCCTGCATGGCTCTCCGCAGAACAGGGAGAAGGTGGCAAGTTTTTTCCTTCTTGTCCATCCACTTTCTGTACAGCGCTCCATCCGTCAGCTGGGTCCAGTACGCCTTGGTGACAGGGCTGACAACGGCGACCTTCCTCCAGGGTGGGCGAACAGACCTGTTCTCCATCCAGCGGATGACGGGCTGCAGGTCAGGGTCCTTCCCTTCACCCATGAAGAAGAGTGATCCGAGCGCTGTGGTAATCTTGTTGCATCGTAGGCGTGGGCTGGAGCTATAGGGAGGTTGTTGCACCTCTCCTACTCCATTATCAGGACAGAACTCCGTTCAGCAGGACAAACCCAGGTTCCTTAGTCAAGGGTACATAATTTTATTCAGCGATACACAAGCTGGGAGAGGGAGACCAGACAGACACGTCTGCTCTCCGCCGCTCTCCTGTTCGGTCTCACCTATTCCGTCTGACCCCTATCCCACCACCTCTTCTCTCTCACGAGGATAAAAATATGCAAAACGCGGGTCACTCTAAAGCAGAAGAAAGCTTCCCACGCTCTCTGAGACTCCCGCTGGACAGACCGATTCCAAGATAAACAAATGTCACCTCTGGTCAGAAGAGCGAGGTGGACAGATAGATAGGGAACTCCAGGAATGGGCGCTCACAACAACACAAGTCAGGAAGGGTCACCACAGAGTGAAATCAGAGAGGCCCCTCCCCTGGTCAGACCGACTTTAAGATAAACAAATGTCACCTCTGGTCAGAAGAGCGAGATGGACAGATAGATAGGGAACTCCAGGAATGGGCGCTCACAACAACACAAGTCAGGAAGGGTCACCACAGAGTGAAATCGGAGAGGCCCCTCCCCTGGTCAGACCGATTCTAAGATAAACAAATGTCACCTCTGGTCAGAAGAGCGAGATGGACAGATAGATAGGGAACTCCAGGCATGGGCGCTCACAACAACACAAGTCAGGAAGGGTCACCACAGAGTGAAATCCGAGAGGCCCCTCCCCTGGTCAGACCGATTCTAAGACAAACAAACGTCCCCATTCCCAGAAGAGCCAGATGAGAGAGAGAGAGAGAGAGAGAGAGAGAGAGAGAGAGAGAGAGAGAGATCTGCAACCTCTCACATCTTCCCCTTGCATTTTCCGAACATCGTCCTCGATGTACAATACAACGCACAATTTCACATGAACAATGGACATTAACTCAGTGTTGGTTATTCAACTTGTAGCGAGCTTAATCATTCAACGAGTTAAGACACTGCCAACAAAGGACACAACAAAAAATGAGACTCGTGTCTATCAGACTAAATCCGGCATTTTGCCGTCCATTTTAGGTGATGATTACCACAAGTTCCACTACATAGAAAACACTCCGGGTCCTGACTGACCATCTATCTCAGTGCCAAACCTGCACTCTCATAATCTCCTAATGGACTCGAACCACTGGGATTACACGGCAACACTCAAAACAAAGACTTATTCTAGGCGTGAACCGGTCACATAAATGAAGCTTTGGGTGGTCGTTAACCTTAACCGCAAAGATCGTTTTACCAAGAATGGACATAAAACAAAACTAGACACTCCGACGCATGCTACCACAACATGAGAACAGCTAATGAAACCTTGGGTGGTATTTGACCTTGAACCACAAGGATCACTTTGTCCCCCACGAACAAGGAAACAAAATTACAAATGCCACACTTACAGAATAACACCACAATCGAGGAACAAAATATTAAATTCTCAAACTCTTCGTTCTCTTCTCCCTATTCCTGGCCGACACATAAAAGAAGCAACAACAGAGATAGAAATGATTATATCTATACCCTCTGTTCCGTGGTAACTACCATAATGAAAACATGCACACGATACAACGTAGACAAAGTATTTGGTAATCAAACTCAAAATTTTAAAATGAAGTTTCAGAAGAACCCTCTTCGTCACTAGCTACAACTATGATATAGATTAAACAGTTCATGCAAAGAATACTCAGAGGCATGCATATATAGGGAATATTATAGTGACCTTACCCGGCAGGTAGGATGAAATGCAATACACACACGTACTAAGTTTATCCCAGGAATAGAAACACATGCATGTTCAGTTCGGAAGTTCCATTTCAGCAACATGACAACACTAGAAAATTTCTACTATATCTCCTTGACTATAACTCCTTGAGATGGCATCTACACATAAGGCAAGCCATGTGCACCTTGTATGTACATATGTACATAAGTTTGGATGCAGAAGGTGACAAGGATGCACACAAGCTGCATGGCTATTGCAACGAAAAAGGGATGTGGAGGGCTCGGTTGTTGCCATCGCTGGGGAAAGCATTGAGTCCTTCTGCGTTCTCCATCCGCTTTCCTCTTCATGCAGTCCCGTTGGGTATGGCCCCGCTTCTGGCAGTAGAAGCACTGGACTTCGGACGGTTTTGTAGTCATTGCCTTCCGCTGTTGGAGTTCGGTCGTGGCTGCGGCCAGCTGCCTCTTCAACTCCTCCGCTTCGCCTGGCACCACTTGAACTGCCTCTTGGAAGGAGTCGGGGACGCCATCTTGCCTCGTCCAGCAAATCGCCTCCGCCCTCACCTCCAGGAAATCGCAATACTCTCGATCCCTCACAAATCTCTCCATGTCTCGTCGGAGAGATGGAGGTTGGAGGCCGGCGACGAACTGATCCCGGACCAGTACAGCATCCAGAGGGGCATGCCGGTGGCGCCTGATCCTTGCTGCCAGAGCCTGCAGTGAGTGACTGTACTCCAGTATTCCCTCGCCAAGTCCCTGTCGCCGGGTATGGAAAGCCTGGTGGAGACTCTGCAACGGACGATAGTCTCCAAAAACCTCCTGTAGAATGTGGAACACTTCCTCCGGCGTCTGCGGTTCTCTGCCGAGAACCTCGATCTTGGCAGGGCCCTCCAAGTGTCTTATTACGAAGTCGGCACTCATGCCTTCATCCATCCG
>JAWQFJ010027275.1:0-19805 GCA_034096865.1 Theodoxus fluviatilis
CGTCACTTGAAACTTTGAATGGGATTAGTTAGATGTGGGCCAGGGTCAGTTCATGGTGGGGTTAAAAAAAAATGGCGTTGCCATGGTAACCGGAAGTGGGCACAAACAAGATGGCCGCCGAAAACTCAAAGTGCTCCTATTTGACCGAAATTTGGTGTGCGGGTTGGTAAAGTCAGATGATGAAGATCTGTGAACAAATTTTTCGGTTGTCATGGTTACGTCACGAGAAAAACAAGATGGCGGCTGAGGAAACAATGGACGACTGTGTCGAAGGCGGCGAAGCCGCCTGAGACACAGGAGTTCCCGTCGACTTGAAACTTTGAATGGGGTTAGTTAGATGTGGGCCAGGGTCAGTTCATGCTGGGGTTTAAAAAAATGGCGTTGCCATGGTAACCGGAAGTGGGCACAAACAAGATGGCCGCCGAAAACTCAAAGTGCTCCGATTTGACCGAAATTTGGTGTGCGGGTTGGTAAAGTCAGATGATGAAGATCTGTGAACAAAGTTTTGGGTTACCATGGTTACGTCACGAGAAAAACAAGATGGCGGCTGAGTAAACAATGGATGACTGTGTCGAAGGCGGCGAAGCCGCCTGAGACACAGGAGTTCCCGTCGACTTGAAACTTGGAATGGGGTTACGTGTGGACCGGGGTCAGGTCATGGTGGGGTAAAAAAAATGGACTTGCCATGGTAACCGGAAGTGAGCACAAACAAGATGGCGGCCGAAAACTCAAAGTGCTCCGATTTGACCGAAATTTGGTGTCTGGGTAGGTACAGTCAAATGATGAAGATCTGTCAACAAATTTGTTGGTTGTCATGGTTACGTGACGAGAAAAACAAAATGGCGGCTGAAGAATGTGGACGACTGTGTCGATGGCGGCGAAGCCGCCTGAGACACAGGAGTTCCCATCGACTTAAAACTTGGTATGGGTCAGGTGTGGGCCGGGGTCAGGTCATGGTGGGGTTAAAAAGTGGTGTTGCCATGGTAACTGCAAGTGGGCACAAACAAGATGGCCGCCCAAAACTCAATGTTATCCGATTTTACCAAAATTTGGTGTGTGGGTAGACTAAGTCAAATGATGAAGATCTGAGAAGAACAAAATGGCGGCTGAAGAATTTGGCTTTGTATGTGGCTTTGGCACTTTGCGCAGTGCCTGGCCGCGAAGCGGCTAGTCTGTATATATATTTTCGCTGTGTGTGTGTGTGTGTTTGTCTGTCTGTCTGTGTGACACTCATACGTTTCCACAGTTTTATTCCGATCGACTTGAAACTTGGTATGGGGTTAGGTGTGGACCCGGGTCAGGTCAACGTGGGGTTAAAAAAATGGTGTTGCCATGGTAACCGGAAGTGGGCACAAACAAGATGGCCGCCGAAAACTCAAAGTGCTCCGATTTGACCGAAATTTGGTGTGTGGGTAGGTAGAGTCAGATGATGAAGATCTGTGAAAAAAAATTTGGTTGTCATGGTTACGTCACGACAAAAACAAGATGGCGGCTGAGGAAACAATGGACGACTGTGTCGAAGGCGGCGAAGCCGCCTGAGACAAAGGAGTTCCCGTCGACTTGAAACTTTGAATGGGATTAGTTAGATGTGGGCCAGGCTCAGTTCATGGTGGGGTTTTAAAAAAATGGCGTTGCCATGGTAACCGGAAGTGGGCACAAACAAGATGGCCGCCGAAAACTCAAAGTGCTCCTATTTGACCGAAATTTGGTGTGCGGGTTGGTAAAGTCAGATGATGAAGATCTGTGAACAAATTTTTCGGTTGTCATGGTTACGTCACGAGAAAAACAAGATGGCGGCTGAGGAAACAATGGACGACTGTGTCGAAGGCGGCGAAGCCGCCTGAGACACAGGAGTTCCCGTCGACTTGAAACTTTGAATGGGGTGAGTTAGATGTGGGCCAGGGTCAGTTCATGGTGGGGTTAAAAAAAAATGGCGTTGCCATGGTAACCGGAAGTGGGCACAAACAAGATGGCCGCCGAAAACTCAAAGTGCTCCGATTTGAACCGAAATTTGGTGTGCGGGTTGGTAAAGTCAGATGATGAAGATCTGTGAACAAATTTTTTGGTTACCATGGTTACGTCACGAGAAAAACAAAATGGCGGCTGAGTAAACAATGGACGACTGTGTCGAAGGCGGCGAAGCCGCCTGAGACACAGGAGTTCCCGTCGACTTGAAACTTTGAATGGGGTTAGTTAGATGTGGGCCAGGGTCAGTTCATGGTGGGGTTAAAAAAATGGCGTTGCCATGGTAACCGAAAGTGGGCACAAACAAGATGGCCGCTGAAAACTCAAAGTGCTCCGATTTGACCAAAATTTGGTGTGCGGGTTGGTAAAGTCAGATGATGAAGATCTGTGAACAAAGTTTTGGGTTACCATGGTTACGTCACGAGAAAAACAAGATGGCGGCTGAGTAAACAATGGACGACTGTGTCGAAGGCGGCGAAACCGCCTGAGACACAGGAGTTCCCGTCGACTTGAAACTTGGAATGGGGTTACGTGTGGACCGGGGTCAGGTCATGGTGGGGTTACCATGGTTACGTGACGAGAAAAACAAAATGGCGGCTGAAGAATGTGGACGACTGTGTCGCTGGCGGCGAAGCCGCCTGAGACACAGGAGTTCCCATCGACTTAAAACTTGGTATGGGTCAGGTGTGGGCCGGGGTCAGGTCATGGTGGGGTTAAAAAAGTGGTGTTGCCATGGTAACTGCAAGTGGGCACAAACAAGATGGCCGCCCAAAACTCAATGTTATCCGATTTTACCAAAATTTGGTGTGTGGGTAGACTAAGTCAAATGATGAAGATCTGAGAAGAACAAAATGGCGGCTGAAGAATTTGGCTTTGTATGTGGCTTTGGCACTTTGCGCAGTGCCTGGCCGCGAAGCGGCTAGTCTGTATATATATTTTCGCTGTGTGTGTGTGTGTGTTTGTCTGTCTGTCTGTGTGACACTCATACGTTTCCACAGTTTTATTCCGATCGACTTGAAACTTGGTATGGGGTTAGGTGTGGACCCGGGTCAGGTCAACGTGGGGTTAAAAAAATGGTGTTGCCATGGTAACCGGAAGTGGGCACAAACAAGATGGCCGCCGAAAACTCAAAGTGCTCCGATTTGACCGAAATTTGGTGTGTGGGTAGGTAGAGTCAGATGATGAAGATCTGTGAAAAAAAATTTGGTTGTCATGGTTACGTCACGACAAAAACAAGATGGCGGCTGAGGAAACAATGGACGACTGTGTCGAAGGCGGCGAAGCCGCCTGAGACAAAGGAGTTCCCGTCGACTTGAAACTTTGAATGGGATTAGTTAGATGTGGGCCAGGCTCAGTTCATGGTGGGGTTAAAATAAAATGGCGTTGCCATGGTAACCGGAAGTGGGCACAAACAAGATGGCCGCCGAAAACTCAAAGTGCTCCTATTTGACCGAAATTTGGTGTGCGGGTTGGTAAAGTCAGATGATGAAGATCTGTGAACAAATTTTTCGGTTGTCATGGTTACGTCACGAGAAAAACAAGATGGCGGCTGAGGAAACAATGGACGACTGTGTCGAAGGCGGCGAAGCCGCCTGAGACACAGGAGTTCCCGTCGACTTGAAACTTTGAATGGGGTGAGTTAGATGTGGGCCAGGGTCAGTTCATGGTGGGGTAAAAAAAAATGGCGTTGCCATGGTAACCGGAAGTGGGCACAAACAAGATGGCCGCCGAAAACTCAAAGTGCTCCGATTTGACCGAAATTTGGTGTGCGGGTTGGTAAAGTCAGATGATGAAGATCTGTGAACAAATTTTTTGGTTACCATGGTTACGTCACGAGAAAAACAAAATGGCGCCTGAGTAAACAATGGACGACTGTGTCAAAGGCGGCGAAGCCGCCTGAGACACAGGAGTTCCCGTCGATTTGAAACTTGGAATGGGATTAGTTAGATGTGGGCCAGGGTCAGTTCATGGTGGGGTTAAAAAAAAAATGGCGTTGCCATGGTAACCGGAAGTGGGCACAAACAAGATGGCCGCCGAAAACTCAAAGTGCTCCGATTTGACCGAAATTTGGTGTGCGGGTTGGTAAAGTCAGATGATGAAGATCTGTGAACAAACTTTTTGGTTACCATGGTTACGTCACGAGAAAAACAAAATGGCGGCTAAGTAAACAATGGAAGACTGTGTCAAAGGCGGCGAAGCCGCCTGAGACACAGGAGTTCCCGTCGACTTGAAACTTGGAATGGGGTTAGGTGTGGACCGGGGTCAGGTCAACATGGGGTTAAAAAAATGTTGTTGCTATGGTAACCGGAAGTGGGCACAAACAAGATGGCAGCCAATAACTCAAAGTGCTCCGATTTGACCGAAATTTGGTGTGCGGGTAGGTAAAGTCAGATGATGAAGATCTGTGAACAAATTTTTTGGTTGTCATGGTTACGTCACGAGAAAAACAAAATGGCGGCTGAGGAAACAATGGACGACTGTGTCGAAGGCGGCAAAGCCGCCTGAGACACAGGAGTTCCCCTCGACTTAAAACTTGGAATGGAGTTAGACAGATGTGGACCGGGGTCAGGTCATGGTGGTGTAAAAAAAAAGGTGTTGCCATGGTAACCGGAAGTGGGCACAAACAAGATGGCCGCCGAAAACTCAAAGTGGTCCGATATGACCGAAATTTGGTGTGGGTAGGTAAAGTCAAACGATGAAGATCTGTGAACAAAGTTTTTGGTTATCATGGTTACGTAATGAGAAAAACAAAATGGCGGCTGAAGAATTTGGACGACTGTGTCGAAGGCGGCGAAGCCGCCTGAGACACAGGAGTACACAGTTTTATTCCCATCAACTTAAAACTTGGTATGGGGTTAGGTGTGGGCCGGGGTCAGGTCATGATGGGATTAAAAAATGGTGTTGCCATGGTAACCGGAAGTGGGCACAAACAAGAGGGCCGCCGAAAACTCAAAGTGCTCCGATTTGACCGAAATTTGGTATGTGGGTAGGTGAAGTCAAATGATGAAGATCTGTGAACAAATTGTTTGGTTATCATGGTTACGTAATGAGAAAAACAAAATAGCATCTGAATAATTTGGCTTTGTATGCGGCTTTGGCGCTTTGCGAAGTGCCTGGCCGCGAAGCGGCTAGTCTATATATATTTTCGCTGTCTGTGTGTCTGTGTGTGTGTGTGACACTCATACATTTCCACAGTTTTATTCCGATCGACTTGAAACTTGGCATGGGGTTAGGTGTGGACCGGGGTCAGGTCAACGTGGGGTTAAAAAAATGGTGTTGCCATGGTAACTGGAAGTGGGCACAAACAAGATGGCCGCCGAAAACTCAAAGTGCTCCGATTTGACCGAAATTTGGTGTGTGGGTTGGTAAAGTCTAATGATGAAGATCTGTGAACAAATGTTTTGGTTACCATAATTACGTCACGAGAAAAACAAAATGGCGGCAGAGTAAACAATGGACGACTATGTGGAAGGCGGCGAAGCCGCCTGAGACACAGGAGTTCCCATCGACTTAAAACTTGGAATGGGGTTAGAAGTGGGCCAGGGTCAGGTCATGGTGGGATTAAAAAATAGTGTTGCCATGGTAACCGGAAGTGGGCACAAAAAGATGGCCGCTGAAACTCAAAGTGCTCCGATTTGACCGAAATTTGGTGTGTGGGTACGTGAAACTTAGTGTGGGGTTAGGTGTTGGCCGGGGTCAGGTCAGGGTGGGGTTACAAAAATGGAGTTGCCATGGTAACCGGAAGTGGGCTCAAACATGATGGCCGCCGAAAACTCAAAGTGCTCCGATTTGACCGAAATTTGGTGTGTGGGTAGGTACAGTCAAATGATGAAGATCTGCGCAATAATTTTTTGGTTGTCATGGTTACGTCACGAGAAAAACAAGATGGCGGCTGAATAATTTGGACGACTGTGTCGAAGGCGGCAAAGCCGCCTGAGACACAGGAGTTCCCATCGACTTAAAATTTGGAATGGGTTTAGATGTGGGCCAGGCTCAGGTCATGGTGGGGTTTAAAAAAATGGCGTTGCCATGGTAACCGGAAGTGGGCACATACAAGATGGCCGCCGAAAACTCAAAGTGCTCCGATTTGACCAAAGTTTGGTGTGTGGGTTGGTCAAGTCAAATGATTAAGATCTGTGAACAAATTTTTTGGTTTCCATGGTTATGTCACGAGAAAAACAAAATGGCGGCAGAGTAAACAATGGACGACTGTTTCGAAGGCGGCGAAGCCGCCTGAGACACAGGAGTTCCCATCGACTTAAAACTTGGTATGGGGTTAGATGTGGGCTGGGGTCAGGTCATGGTGTGGTTAAAAAAAGGTGTCGCCATGGTAACCGGAAGTGGGCACAAACAAGATGGCCGCCGAAAACTCAAAGTGCTCTGATTTGACCGAAATTTGGTGTATGGGTAGGTAAAGTCCAATGATGAAGATCTGTGAACACATTTTTGGTTATGGTTACGTAATGAGATAAACAAAATGGTGGCTGAAGAATTTGGCTTTGTATGTGGCTTTGACGCTTTGCGCATTGCCTGGCCGCGAAGCGGCTAGTCTGTATATATAAGTGAGCTGTGTGTGTGTCTGTCTGTGTGTGTGTGTGTGTGTGTGTGTGTGTGTGTGTGTGTGTGTGTGTGTGTGTGTGTGTGACACTTATACGTTTCCACAGTTTTATTCCGATCGACTTGAAACTTGGTATGGGGTTAGGTGTGGACCGGGGTCAGGTCAACGTGGGGTTAAAAAAATGGCGTTGCCATGGTAACCGGAAGTGGGCACAAACAAGATGGCCGCCGAAAACTCCAAGTGGTCCGATTTGACCGAAATTTGGTGTGTGGGTTGGTAAAGTCAGATGATGAAGATCTGTGAGCAAATTGTTTGGTTACCATGGTTACGTCACGAGAAAAACAAAATGGCGGCAGAGTAAACAATGGACGACTGTGTCGAGGGCGGCGAAGCCGCCTGAGACACAGGAGTTCCCATCGACTTAAAACTTGGTATGGGGTTAGATGTGGGCCGGGGTCAGGTCATGTTGGGGTTTTAAAAAATGGAGTTGCCATGGTAACCGGAAGTGGGCACAAACAAGATGGCCGCCGAAAACTCAAAGTTGTCCGATTTGACCGAAATTTGGTGTGTGTGTGTAGGTAAAGTCAGGTGATGAAGATCTGTGAACTAATTTTTTTGTTGTAATGGTTACGTAACGAGAAAAACAAAATGGCGGCTGAAAAATTTGGACGACTGTGTCGAAGGCGGCGAAGCCGCCTGAGACACAGGAGTTCCTATCGACTTAAAACTTGGCATGGGGTTAGGTGTGGGCCGGGGTCAGGTCATGGTGGGATTAAAAAATGGTGTTGCCATGGTAACCGGAAGTGGGCACAAACAAGATGGCCGCCGAAAACTCAAAGATTTGACCGGAATTTGGTGTGTGGGTAGATAAAGTCAAATGATGAAGATCTGTGAACGAATTTCTTTGGTTATCATGGTTACGTAATGAGAAAAACAAAATGGCGGCTGAAGAATTTGGCTTTGTATGTGGCTTTGGTGCGTTGCAAAGTGCCTGGCCGCGAAGCGGCTAGTATATATATATATATAAACATACACATCAACGCACACACACACGCGCGCGCGCGCGCACACACACGCACACACGCACGCACGCACACACACACACACTTTCTATGGATTGAACCATCTTGGACACCTCAATACTAAACGTAATGTGTACATGTGTAGTCTGGGTGGATGAAGGCTGAGTACCTTTAAGGACATGACTAGTTCCAGCATGCATGAGTTTGGAGTGAGTGATTCCTGGAAAGCATGTTTAAGACCTAGCAGTACTTACGGAACGAAATGAGATTGGTTGCTGAATCCAGTGAGCTTGTTGTAAGAAAGTGTTGTTTGGAAGAATAACTAAAGATTAAATGAGTTGCTGTTTAGATTCACTGGTGTCAAGTTGCTTATTTCTGGAACGCTAAAGGCCGAGAACCCTGAGGCGGTTACAAATGTATATTCTTTGCAGATATAACGTGCTTCAGTGTTTTTTCATCACTACATGATAGCAAATACAGATATTGTACTAACTCTTACTGATAGAAAATTAAGTTGCCCACTTGCATGAAAACATAACTGAAACAGTGCATTTGCATTGATAGGACAGGACTGTTCAATTTGAGGAGGGAGATATTCCTTTTCTATTCAGACGTCACATGTGCACGCTCCAGAATACAGGATAAATTAATTCAGTAGGCAAACATCAATAAGCAACCAACTTGTAAACTGAGTTGAAGTGAGCTTGGTGTCTTAGCGTTTTTCATGGTGGAATAGGGAACCATGAAACACAAGTTTCCACATAGAAATCATAGTCTAAATAGTAACCCTCTTGCTAAGTAAACAATTGTAAACAAAGAATTACAGCAGTAAAGAGTCTCTTCCATCTGGTTTTCACCTTAGCACTGCACGCACGGTGGTTACGAAATATAACCCACGCTCCGTGAGGATTGTCCATTCAGGTTAAACATAGCGCATGGTCCCAGAATCAACAGTCGCTCATAGCGCGACTGAAAAGTGGTTGTAGCCACGGACATTTTTTTAAGGTGTGCTAGATTTTATCAGAACAACTCACAAACGCTCAGGTACTCTATTGAAGTTTGTCACAATTTCAAGAACAGCTTGCCCATGTCTACTAATGCAATTGAATATCAACATATAACTGATTACCGAACAATAAATTACAACGCCTTTATAAATTAATTTCCTGCAAAACAAACAAACAAACAAGCAAAAACTGCACTTTTTAGTCCATTAAATGAACGAAAATATCTGATTGAACAACTCGTGAAAACAAGAGTTTAGCAAGTTAGAGCCAACAATTAACGAAACCGCCTGAACAAACCGCAAGTACCTGGTTCCCATTGGATGAATTGCAATTGTCTGTTATGCTGTGGTATCAGGCATTGCGTGGTAAAGGGATCTTCTGGTATGCCAATCTCGCTGCTAGGAATGACATGAGCCCTAATGTGCACGTAGCGCCAGTTCGTTGTGTAGAGTTTGGGGTGAGCTGTAGTTATAAAGCGGCTCATGTAATCGTTCTTTCTTAGATGATAGAATTGGGGCATATGAGCCAAATGAGGTACATGGAGTCCACTGAACGTGGCCGAGCAAGAAAGGGAGCTGCCTCTGTCGAAATTCGCCAAAACACCTGTAAAAGAAAACGCAGTCGTTTGGGGTCATTCATTCGACCGATGAAGTTGTATGGAAAGCAGAGGCAAGTTGTTGTTGTTGTTGTTGTTGTTATTATTGTAATCAGTCTTAATTTTTATTCTGAAAGGGCAGTATACACATACATCTGACAAAAACTTTGCACAGAACAACAGTAAAAAAATCGAAAACAAAGAAAAAGGATAGAGAACATAGAATTACATGCTGTAGATATCGTGGGAGCAGAGGCATGTTAGCACTGAACTTCAACCAAGTATGAGCAAGTGCAAATACTTTAATTACGTTGGTTGGTAAGGAGCTAGAGGAAAGGATAGGCAAACAATCGATTGCACGAATGTAATAAATTCTGCCAACTGATTGTCCAGTGACTTTATAACTTTTTCATGCTGTCATTTCATATTTAAGTGCAATGAATTTCTTCCAAAATGGTATCAAAATTATTCAAATATGTCTTAATGTTGGTTATCCCTGCGTGTTTGAATACGAGTGTAGTGTAAATGGGCATTTAGAAAACAACTTTTGTGTGCAGATAATACGCTGTTAACAGCCTAAGTTTCAAAAGACAGTTTCAGTGACACATAAAATGCGCATTACAATTGGATGAGAGTTTTTTATTTACAGATTCGGCGTGATCCTGGCAATAAATTCAAGGTAACAAGAGCTTAGATCTAGGTCTTGTAAAAGCAATCGTTTACAGCTTCGTATGGTTTGCATAGGTGAAATCTAGCCACAAAGTGAGTGTTGAAGGATTGAAATAACACGTTTTCTGCTAAATATACGTGTTGTTGTTGTTTTTCTTGTTTATAGCTGGGAAACGGCAACGTTTACACCACAAAGCAAGAGCATTCCATCACATCGCACGACCTAACATAGTAACAACCTCTACTCATGAGAAACCTATTGTGATTGATCCAAAAATATAGTTCAGCCAATGCGTACTTAGCCTCGTTTTCGATTTCAAAATGGCAGCTGCGTGAATAACGTCTATGGTCGTATTTTCAACGTTGGTGTTACAATGACGTTTGACCACTAAACTGACTGATTCCGCGATCGGAGAGTGATTCAAGGGGGGTAATGACCGTAATATGTATGTGGCGGTTCAAGCCCCCCTTGTTTTTTAATTTTTTGTGTAGTTTTGTAACAAGTCTACCTTGTGTTATATTGTCTATGCGTTTTTGAAAACGCGATCGAGTTGGCTGAAACTCTGCTGAAGCCGTTGACAGAGCTGGGGAGAACGTCCTATTTTTGGGCTGAGTGCTGCGCTAGGTCAGGTGGACTCGAAGCTTTTCCCCCTGCTCTGTTGTCTGGGAATGCCAAACCGTTGTCCTCATTTTCTGCCTTGTTTCAAACTATGCAAGACTGGCTGGACGTAGCAGCCTGACCTTCTGTAAACTTTTGTCTGGGTTATGTCTAGATTTTAAAATCCAACGTTTGGCGCAATGCTGCAACGACCAGCTCACCCTAATTAGGACAATGACGCTATTCCTGACGATCTGATTGGCTGAGGCTGGTCACTTGTGGGTTTTGTTGTGGTTCATATACACGGCGAGCGAGCGAGTTAGGCAGTGTGCACTGGGCTTGTGGGCCGGAAAGACGTGATGTCTAAGTGTGAATAGTAGCCACTCCGTGTGCAGGAATAACACGAAAAAGAACCTCCATTGAAAATCTTGAATTAAGAACTGTATCTTCATGTGCGTGCGCGCACAGCCTATTGTACTACGAGTACGAGGCCAGATCAAATCGACGCTCATCGATCACGCGTGGCAGGAAGAACTCCTGCCAAGCCATCTGCTGAAGACGGGACGATCTGCAGAAGTCCTGTATTAATGTTCGTCGTGTGGAATTCTCCCTCAGTCTACGCGAAACGCTAGGCTGAGTGTCAAGTCGTGTGTCACTGTGTGTAGATACACACCAATGTCTATGGCCTTTTGAGCTCGCTTCTTCCCAGGAGTAGCCTGGAGAGCAAGAGTGTATGTGTGGGTCTAAAAGACCGGTATTCTTGGACAAATTCCATCTGTGACGCGCCTATGAATTAGCGTCACACGTCAGCCTGGAGAGACTCTTGTAAGTATACTTCAAATGACTTTTGAAACACTGAAATAGCGTCGCCCATTGTGTCTAAGTAAGAGACTTTTGATTAACCTGCTAACGACAAGTTCATTGTCGTTTAGAGGAAACACACCTCTAAGTATTCTGAGAAGTAGATCGACTTTGGTTCAATGACTGATCATAGGCAGTTGCCTTGAAATTGTATTCTTTGAGTTGGTGTAGGGAGAGTAACCCTACACGTTCAGTCTGAAGGTAGACTGACTAATTTAAGTGATTGACTCTATTCTTTGGGTCATAGAATTCATTTTGTTTCATGATTTTAACTTCATTAAAAAAAATTATTAACGTACACTGTGTCATGTTATGTGAACAGTGAGAGAGTGGGAGAGAATGAATTATATGTGTGACCCCCCCCTCCATGCATATCCCTAGACCAAGAGAAGAAAGAAGAATTTACAAATTGAGAAAATTACAGTGGAGGGTAGGAACGTCACAATGTACAATTGAGAGTTCTTATGACAGCACACTACATTGTCCGTTAGATGCATACAATGAATACGATTTGCTCGCGCTATTTATATTTCGCCGCAAAGACATTCTCGTCTTCAGCAATAATAACACTATACATTTATACATGCTGAGATTGTTGCGGAGTATATAATCGACGGTTGCCTTTCGATTTCACATTTCTCTTTTTGCTTCTTAACGGTCATCGATATTACTTGCATTGCTAGTTCAACAGTGCATTACATTACTGAAGCAGAAAATGTGTAGGGTTTTTGGTTTACACGAAAGTCCGTTACTTTTCATTGGCTGCCTCGTTTTCGACAGGCTTGACGTTAAGTTATTTTGCAAATCAAAGGGAGCATACCCTCGGGCGTCTGACTTAACAAGGTCAGCAGTTATTCCGCATCATGCACAACAATAGACCAATTGATAGTTCCAGCGTTACATGATGGTATGCTGTATAGCAGTAACACGTGATCGTAGTTCTCGATTGCCATTGGCTGTTGCTAGTCCACGTGTAAACAACGCCATTCTCTAATGAGCGCAAATGAGAATACACACTTGAACTAGACAGCAGCAGCCAAAAATGTCATTCTGGTATATGCTATTCATTTGTGTATTTTTACCAAGAGAATGGTAATACAAGATAAACACACACACACACACACATAAACACGCATACACACGCACACACACACACACACACACACACACACACACACACACACACACTCACACACACACACACACAAGAGCGGAGAGATACCACTTTAAATAAACATGCTATTCTGTCGACGAGCAGAAAACAACCAATTTCTTCCCAGTTTTGACCACCTGCAATATTTGCCACGAAAGGACTTCAAAACAGAAACGGCTTTAAAAAAATAAATCTTCTGTTATTGGGAATTTACTGTGCCAAAAGTAACGCTTTGTGAGTAAATTTGCATGATATAAACTAGGTCAAACTAGGGGCAAAAGAATCTTTTGAAATGTAAAAATATGCTCCAAATGGCAAGTTTGAAGGGCTCCTGTGCAGAATGAAATAAGCAGACGAGTCCCAAAATGATATTTTGAACGGATTATTGACTAGACACTTTGTTTTTTCAAACTGCTGACTTTATTCAAATTAAACTGTCAGTGTCCCGCTTTTTGTTGGCAAAACCTTCTATTTATCACATGGAATAATCCAATTTCAAGGGGATGGAAAATTTCAATCTCTTATATCTTTTAAACAAAACAAGATACACCCAAGACATTTTGTATGCTGGTTTTCTATACTACATGTTACTCAGCACTACAGGCACAAATATACACAGGTTAATCTTCTTAATTAACAAGAAGGGCAAAGCCCAAATGACTCACATGCTTGACCTTGACCTTTACATGCTATTGACCTTCAGTGGCCTTCAAGGTCAAGGTCAAACAACTAAACCTACCAATGACATCATACACTAAGAACTGCTTTACACATTTTTCCTACCAAAATACATATGGCCTTGACCCAAAGCTGTTAATTCAAGACATAGAAAGCACAATGGTGCTTATTGGCACTTTCTACCATGAGATATGGTCACTTTTAGTGGTTCACTACCCCATTTTGGTCACATTTCATAAGGGTCAAAGTGACCTTGACCTCGATAATATGTGACCAAATGTGTCTCATGATGAAAGTATAACATGTGAACCACATAATTATTAAGTTTAAAACAATTATCTTCCATAGTTCAGGGTCAAGGTCACTTCAAAATATATATACAGTCCAACTTTGAAGAGCCCCTGTGACCTTGACCTTGAAGCAAGGTCAACCAAACTGGTATCAAAAGATACCATATATAGGTCAAGTATCCAATCTGAAACACTTCAGAGAAAATTGATAAAATGTGAAAAATGGCTGTTTTAGACAACATTTATGGCCCCTGCGACCTTGACCTTGAAGCAAGGTCAAGTCACTATGTATGTTTTTTGACGCCTTGTCATCATACACCATCATTCCACATTTGGTGTTGTGTTGATAGCCTTAATAGTGTCCAAGAAAAATCCAACGTTAAAGTTTTCGGACGCCCGGACGCCCGGACGGACGAAACGGGTGAGTACATAGACTCACTTTTGCTTCGCATGTGAGTCAAAAAGGATTAAAAAACACATGAGACCGTTGAAAATTGGGGATGAAAAACTCCAAAGAGTGATTCCACCCACCCACCATCCCCCCACCCAGAAAGGACTTAAAGTACAGCAAAATAAGTTCGTTTGAATTAGTCATTTTTAAAATACAAATGCACACGTTTACTTAAGCTTGAAAAGTTCACAGAACGTACGTACTTAATACTTAGTTCTCTCTATTCCAGGAGGCACACAAGACCTCGATGCACTCTTTCCAAACTGTCCTCTCTCTGGCCACCACCTTAACCTCACACCAGGCCCTCCACCCTGCTTCCGTTGTCTTTCTCGAGCTTACATCTTAAAGTATTGTGAGCTAGTCCTATAACGTATATGTCTATCTATCCATATTTTACATACAGAAAACTAACAATAGTTCGATCACCAAGCTCTTCCATATCCCCAAAGCACTCACTGCACAAGCTCCTCCTACTCGAAGAAAAAACATCAATTTAGGCATTTGCCATGCAAATTTCAATTCGTCCTGCCACAAAATATCCTAAAATACATCACTTTCCTAAATCATCGGCAAGTCAGAGAGAAAACTCCCGATTCTGTGCTAAAATGAATCATATTCTGCAGTTGATGGCGTGGCAGTCTTTGGATGCCGTGGTTGACGACTGAGCTTGTGCCCACGTGTATCCACGATTGACGTGGTTGTCTGCTTTGATCGACTTGCGTGAAGTTTGCATGAAAGTCAAACTATTAAATTTGCATTTACTGAATCCAGTATAAATTCCTCTTTTCAATGCATGCAAGGATCCAATGGGATTTCCTGTTTTGATGGCATGAGAAGGGTTCTTCAAACGTCAAGCTAAAAAAGAAATGTCAACCATTTTTCAGGTACACGAATACGAGGCCACTCGCTTTTACATAGGACAAGAAGGCCAAAGCTCATACGACTCACATGCTTGACCTTGACCTTTACATGACCTTGACCTTCAGGTGACCTTCAAGGTCAAGGTCAAACAACTAAACCTACCAATGACATCGTATGCTAAGAACTGCTTTACACATTTTTCCTACCAAAATACATGGGACCTTGACCCAGGTCAAGGTCATCCAAGATCATGACGCATAAAGCTGTTAGTTCAAGACAAAGAAAGCACAATGGTGCTTATGGGCACTTTCTACCATGAGATATGGTCACTTTTAGTGGTTCACTACCCCATTTTGGTCACATTTCATAAGGGTCAAAGTGACCTTGACCTTGATGATATGTGACCAAATGTGTTTCATGATGAAAGTATAACATGTGAACAACATAACTATTAAGTTTGAAACAGTTATCTTCCATAGTTCAGGGTCAAGGTCACTTCTAAATATGTATATTATCCAACTTTGAAGAGCTCTTGTGACCTTGACCTTGAAGCAAGGTCAACCATACTGGTATCAAAAGATAGGGCTTAATTTGCCCTATATACCATATTATAGGTCAGGTATCCAATCTCAAAAACGTCTGAGAGAATCGAGAAAATGTGAACAAGAAGGGCAAAGCCCATACGACTCACATGATTGACCTTGACCTTTACATGACCTTGACCTTCAGGAGAGGAGACCTTCAAGGTCAAGGCCAATCAACCACACCTAGCAATGACATCATACACTAAACTAAGAAATGCTTTACACATTTTTCCTACCAAAATACACGTGACCTTGACCCAAGGTCAAGGTCATCCTAGGTCTTGCAATACAAAGCTGTTAATTCAAGACATAGGAAGCACAATGGTGCTTACTGGCACTTTCTACCATGAGATATGGTCACTTTTAGTGGTTCACTACCCTATTTTGGTCACATTTCATAAGGGTCAAAGTGACCTTGACCTTGATGATATGTGACCAAATGTGTCTCATGATGAAAGTATAACATGTGCCCCACATAATTATTAAGTTTGAAACAGTTATCTTCCATAGTTCAGGGGTAAGGGCGCTTCAAAATATGTATACAATCCAACTTTGAAGAGCTCCTGTAACCTTAACCTTGAAGCAAGGTAAAATAAACTGGTATCAACAGATAGGGCTTATAATGCCCTATATACCATATATAGGTCAGGTATCCAATCTGAAACACTTCAGAGAAAATTGAGAAAATGTGAAAAATGGCTGTTTTTTAGACAACATTTATGGCCCCTGCGACCTTGACCTTGAAGCAATGTCAAGTCACTATTTATGTTTTTTGAGGCCTTATCATCATACAAAATCATGCCACATTTGGTATTGATACTTAAAAGTCTCTGAGAAAAATCCAACGTTAAAGTTTTCGGACGCCCGGATGCCCGGCCGCCCGGACGGACGAAACGGGTGAGTACATAGACTCTCTTTTGCTTCGCATGTGAGTCAAAAAAGAGGTATGTGTCCGTCAATTTTGATGAATAAATATCGGTCTGTGGTGGCCACACATGGATTCAAACGTGAACAAAGTTCAATTACCATAATAAATCATATAATCGAAAATGTAAATATTGTAAAATTCTTACGTTTATGATTGCGGGCAATCATCGAAACAATTGGTAAACAAAACGTATTATGTTTTGGAGCATGAGAAAGGAGAGCACTGAGGCTACATATGACCAATTTGTTGCAAGTTGAGGGAAATATTCGTTTGTAAAATCGTGATTTATATTATCTCATGTTATTTAGCTGTTTACTGTTAATTCAGTATTATTTTATCATCACCATGCTGCGTAGTCAACGTTCTCGCTTTGTCATTTTGTGTTTGGTAAATGGTGAATCTGTTTTTTCTTTTCTTTGCTGGATGTTCAGTAGGAAGTAAAACTTTCATAGGCTTGTACATTTTTGCTTTGCAGTGAGGGACTTAAGGAAGCGATCTTGTAGATTGGTTAGGACAGCCGGGTCTTTACTAGGTCACTTGAGTTTACCCATTACTCGGTCAAAACTGCGGTGGAGGTAGCTTCAACTGTTGATTTTGCCCATCAGTGAAATTTGAATTACATGAAGAAGAGTGGTCCGAGCGCTGTGGTTAGTCTTGTTGCATCGTAGGCGTGAGCTGGAGCTATAGGGAGGCTGTTACACCTCTCCTACTCCATTATCAGGACAGAACTCCGTTTAGCAGGACAAACCCAGGTTCCTTTGTGTCGGGTACATACTTTTATTCAGCGATACACAAGTTGGGAGAGGGAGAGACCACCAGACAGGCACGTCTGCTCTGCTCCGCTCTCCCGTTCGGTCTCCCCACTATCCCACCACCTCTTCTCTCTAACGAGGATAAATATATCCAAAACGCGGGTCACTCTAAAGCGGAAGGGTCAGCTTCCCAAATTCCCACGCTCTCTGAGACTCCAGCTCCGGACAGACAGATTCAAGGATAAACAAACGTCACCCCTGGCCAGAAGAGCGAGACTGATAGATAGAGAATTCTTGGAATGGACGCTGGCAGAAGTTCAGAGAGGATCTGGACAGCAGAGTCAAACTAGGGATGGCAGGGCCGCCAGATAGATTCCAGGATATTCAACATGTCACCCAGGCCCTGAAAGGGGGTGAGGGGTGGGGGAAGGCGCAAGAGGGGGAGGGGGGAAAAGGAAGGGAGGGAGAGAGAGAGAGAGAGAGAGAGAGAGAGAGAGAGAGAGAGAGAGAGAGAGAGAGAGAGAGATGGTAACGGTACCCCGTTACATCTTCCCCTTGCTCTTTCCGAACATCGTTCTCGATGTACAATACAACGCACAATTTCACATGAACAATGGACATTAACTCAGTGTTGGTTATTCAACTTGTAGCGAGCTTAATCATTCAACGAGTTAAGACAGTGCCAACAAAGGACACAACAGAAAATGAGACTCGTGCCTATCAGACTAAAACCGGCATTTTGCCGTCCATTTTAGGTGATGATTACCACAAGTTCCACTACATAGAAAACACTCCGGGTCCTGACTGACCATCTATCTCAGTGCCAAACCTGCACTCTCATAATCTCCTAATGGACTCAAACCACTGGGATTACACGGCAACACTCAAAACAAAGACTTATTCTAGGCGTGAACCGGTCACACAAATGAAGCTTTGGGTGATCGTTAACCTTAACCGCAAAGATCATTTTACCAAGAATGGACATAAAACAAAACTAGACACTCCGACGCATGCTACCACAACATGAGAACAGCTAATGAAACCTTGGGTGGTATTTGACCTTGAACCACAAGGATCACTTTGTCCCCCGCGAACAAGGAAACAAAATTACAAATGCCAAACTTACAGAATAACACCACAATCGAGGAACAAAATATTAAATTCTCAAACTCTTCGTTCTCTTCTCCCTATTCCTGGCCGACACATAAAAGGACCAACCACAGAAATAGAAATGATTATATCTAAACCCTCCGTTCCGTGGAAACTACCATAATGAAAACATGCACACGATAAAACGTAGTCCAAGTATTGGGTAATCAGACTCAAAATTATAAAATGAAGTTTCAGAAAAACTCTCTTCGTCACTAGCTACAACTATGATATAGATTAAAACAACAGTCCATGCAAAGAATATTCCGAGGCATGCATATATAAGGAATATAATGGTAACCTTACCAGGCAGGTAGGACGAAATGCAATACACACACGTACTAAGTTTATCCCAGGAATAGAAACACATGCATGTCCAGTCCGGAAGTTCAATTTCAGCAACAACATGAGAACACTAGGAAATTTCTACTATATCTCCTTGACTATAACTCCTTGAGATGGCATCTACACATAAGGCAAGCCATGTGCACCTTTTATGTACATATGTACATAAGTTTGGATGCAGAAGGTGACAAGGATGCACACAAGCTGCATGGCTATGGCCAAGAAAAAGGGATGTGGAGGGCTCGGTTGTTGCCATCGCCGGGGAAAGCATTGAGCCCTTCTGCGTTCTCCATCTGCTTTCCTCTTCATGCAGTCTCGTTGGGTATGGCCCCGCTTCTGGCAGTAGAAGCACTGGACTTCGGACGGTTTTGTAGTCATTGCCTTCCGCTGTTGGAGTTCGGTCGTGGCTGCGGCCAGTTGCCTCTTCAACTCCTCCGCTTCGCCTGGCACCACTTGAACTGCCTCTTGGAAGGAGTCACGGACGTCGTCTTGTCTCGTCCAGCGCATCGCCTCCGCCCTCACCTCCATGAAATCGCAATACTCTCGATCCCTCACAAATCTCTCCATGTCTCGTCGGAGGGATGGAGGTTGAAGGCCGGCGATGAACTGATCCCGGATCAGTGCAGCATCCAGAGGGGCATGCCGGTGGCGCCTGATCCTTGCTGCCAGAGCCTGCAGCGAGTGACTGTACTCCAATATCCCCTCGCCAAGCCCCTGTCGCCGGGTATGGAAAGCCTGGAGGAGACTCTGCAACGGACGACAGTCTCCAAAAACCTCATGTAGAATCTGGAACACTTCCTCCGGCGTCTGCGGTTCTCTGCCGAGAACTTCCATTTTGGCAGAGCCCTCCAAATGCCTTATGACGAAATCGGCACTCATGCCTTCATTCATCCGGAGTACTCGAAGCACTCGTCTTGCTTCGGCAATGAACGTGTCTACCCCGTCTCCCCCGCTGAAGAGTGGTAGAGTTGGAGGCGGCATTACTGTCCATACTGGTGTCACCTGAGGAGCGGGCGACGTGTACGCTCGGGCGTCCTCCTCTGGTGGCGGCTGACGAACCTTTTTTCCTCTGCCCGGCATGGTGGAAAATCCGTCCTGCTTTTACCCGATCCTGCCGACGACGCCAGTTGTACAAGGGTGGTCCTGCTTTAGCACATCAATCCCACTTCTGACACCATTTGAAGAAGAGTGGTCCGAGCGCTGTGGTTAGTCTTGTTGCATCGTAGGCGTGAGCTGGAGCTATAGGGAGGCTGTTGCACCTCTCCTACTCCATTATCAGGACAGAACTCCGTTTAGCAGGACAAACCCAGGTTCCTTTGTGTCGGGTACATACTTTTAT
>JAWQFJ010027276.1:0-15000 GCA_034096865.1 Theodoxus fluviatilis
CTGTAGGACCTCCAGTAAACCTGGAGGGAAAATCCAACTAAAATTACTTATCCTCTAAGTAGATCTTACAGTTGTTGATAGTAATCAATGCAGTTTTCTGGGCATTAATGCAAGAAATACAAATATGAGGGAATTGAGAGATAAAGTAATTGGTTTCTACAGTGAGAGAACGAATGAGGTTTTACGGTCCATCAGCCTTTGTAGCTTATGCAGGGCCATTGATCACGAAAACTGGAGCAAGTCATGTCACCGCTCCCCTTGGCAGTCGCCTCTTACCCATCACGCGGGGAGACGTGGTGGGGCTATTCTGACCCCCAGCCCACAGGGGGTCTATTCTTACCCCCAGCCCACAGGGGGTCTATTCTTACCCCAGTCCACAGGGGGTCTATTCTTACCCCCAGCCCACAGGGGGTCTATTCTTACCCCCATCCCACAGGGGTCTATTCTGACTTCCAGCCCACAGGGGGTCTATTCTTACCCCCAGCCCACAGGGGTCTATTCTGACCCCAGCCCACAGGGGGTCTATTCTTACCCCCAGCCCACAGGAGGTCTATTCTTACCCCCAGCCCACAGGGGTCTATTCTTACCCCCAGCCCACAGGGGTCTATTCTGACCTCCAGCCCACAGGGGTCTATTCTTACCCCCAGCCCACAGGGGTCTATTCTTACCCCCAGCCCACAGGGGTCTATTCTGACCCCCAGCCCACAGGAGGTCTATTCTTACCCCCAGCCCACAGGGGTCTATTCTTACCCCCAGCCCACAGGGGTCTATTCTGACCCCAGCCCACAGGGGGTCTATTCTTACCCCCAGCCCACACGGGGTCTATTCTTACCCCCAGCCATCAGGGGGTCTATTTTTACCCCCAGCCCACAGGGGTCTATTCTGACCCCAGCCCACAGGGGGTCTATTCTTACCCCCAGCCCACAGGGGTCTATTCTTACCCCCAGCCCACAGGGGGTCTATTCTTACCCCCAGCCATCAGGGGGTCTATTTTTACCCCCAGCCCACAGGGGTCTATTCTGACCCCAGCCCACAGGGGTCTATTCTGACCCCAGCCCACAGGGGTCTATTCTGACCCCAGCCCACAGGGGTCTATTCTGACCCCAGCCCACAGGGGGTCTATTCTTACCCCCAGCCATCAGGGGCTCTATTTTTACCCCCAGCCCACAGGGGTCTATTCTGACCCCAGCCCACAGGGGGTCTATCCATCCCCCCAGCCCACAGAGGGTCTGTTCTTATCCCGAGCTCACAGGGGTCTATTCTGACCCCACCCCACAGGGGGTCTATTCTTACCCCCAACCCACAGGGGGTCTATTCTTACCCCCAGCTCACAGGGGTCTATTCTGACTCCAGCCCACAGGAAGTCTATTCTTATCCCAGCCCATAGGGGGTTTATCTTTACCCTCAGTCCTAAAGGGGGATGGATTCTAAAAGACATTTCCATTGGTTTGAAACTCCCCAACTTTGAAAGACGAGGCAAGTAAACTTAGGTAATTGATTATTTTGTTTAGAGTTGACCTCCCGATAAAATCTCTAATGACGGTGTCCAGGAATCGCCAAGGTATCGAAGGAGGCACGCACGCACTGTCGAAGTTGTGCAGGAAAGGTCACTCATCCCAGGTGCAGGACTGAAATCCAAATGACGTGTAGCGAAAGATGGGGCAGTATTTCAGTAGGGACATGCAGTCTTACCTGACGTAAGCTAGACACCCAATTGCAACCTGAGAAGGGAGGGGGGGGGGGGCGCTTTTATAGGGGTGATTTTAAACAAGGTAACACCGGCCCTGAAGACCCTGCTTCCTTCTGCGCAGCCGCGACAGGAAGCGCGCTGTCACACACAGATGACCACCGGGAAGGCCTGACGGGATAGCTTCCGCTTGCGTCGATCTCTTGGTTAACGGTGTTCTCAGAGCATAGTGGCCTTTGAACTGTGTGCAGATACAAAGTCCTCGTGGCGGGCTCAACAAAGGCATTCAGGCTGGCTGAGAAGGGAGTCTCGCGACACAGCTCTCAGTAGACACTGTGGTGGCGACTCAAACCACGTTGCCCTTGTAGGAATATCATATGTGACTGTCCATCCTAGCACATCAAGCAGACGACTCAAGGGAATCAATCCCTCCTGCATTGTATCCAGAACGAGGCAACAATAAACTGGGACTCGCTGACAAAGGACTCTCAGACTTCGCTCGTGACTTCAAACCCGTCAAACTTCACTCTTACCGAATATCACATGGTGGCAGCGGTCTACTCAAACCACAAAAAGTCATGGCACAACAGGCAAGTGAAAATCGGGCAGGGGAAGCTGCTGTTTCTCGCTCTAGAAGCCTGCAAACGTTCAAAGAGTTTGACGGAAATCCAGAGAATTGGACAAAATGGCGCCAGCGATTCGAAGTTCACGCTTTCGGGTCTGGTCTCAGTCATCGGGGAAGAATGGGCAACGAAAAACAAGATCAAACTCCACAGATCTTGGAAGTTCCTCAAGGGCCCTGGTGACACCCCCCTCAAAGTCCTGGGTCATATCAAGGCACCACTGAGGTACAAGGACAGACAGAAGACCGAGGTAATATATGTCCTAAGAAACGAAACCAGCCCTCTGCTCAGCCGACCAGCCTGCACCAAGCTTGGCCTCGTGGCAAGAATATACAACGTCCAGGACCAGGGAAAATTCCAGGAAGAATTCCCGAAAGTCTTCAAGGGACTCGGCAAGCTGCAAAGGCCATATTCGATCTCCCTCAAGCCAGACGCCCGCCCAGTCTGCATCTATGCTCCTAGAAAAATTCCTCACCCCCTCACCTCCAAGGTCAAAGAGGACATCGAGCGCATGCTCAGAGACGACGTAATCTCGCCAGTCACAGAGCCCACTGACTGGTGCTCAGGGATAGTAGTCGTTCCCAAATCCAATGGGAAAATAAGAATATGCGTCGACCTCACCCATCTCAACGAGGCAGTCTAGCGAGAAATCCATCCCATGGCATCAGTCGATGAGAGCCTTGCAAAGTTAGCTGACTCCAAAGTCTTCACCAAACTGGATCCCAAGACCGGGTTTTGGCAGATACCCCTCAGCGAGGAGTTCAAGAAGCTGATTCGGAAGATATTGCTTCAACAGGCTTCCCTTCGGTATCAGTTCAGCCAGCGAAGTTTTTCAAAGAACTGTCTCCTCAATCTTTGCTGACCTGGAAGGTGTCATCTGCCACGTCGACGACATCCTCATCCACGCCAAAGATCAAGCAACACATGACCAGCGCTTCCGCACAGTGCTACAACGGCTCCAACAGGCTGGCCTCACATTGAACGACAAATGTGAGTTCTCAAAATCATATGTGACCTTCTTAGGACACATTGTTGACTCAACAGGCATCCGTGCTGACCCTGCCAAACTGGAGGCCATTAACAGCTATCCAGCCCCAACCAACATCACTGAGTTGCAGAGATTCTTGGGCATGCTGAACCAACTCGCCAAGTTTGCACTCAACCTCCCCAGCCTCACTGCACCACTCCGCAACCTTCTCCAAAAGAACGCAATGTAGATCTGGGCATTGAACAAGATGCAGCATTCCAAGAAGTCAAACAATTGCTTCTCTCACCTCCTGTCCTTGCCCCTGCAGGTCTGAACGCAAGACCATCATTGCTGCAGATGCTTGCAACACAGAACTTGGGGCAGTTCTCTACCAGGAACAAGAAGACGGCTCGCGACGGCCAGTATGCTTCATATCCCGCTCCCTCACAAATGCTGAAGCCAACTATGAGGTCATCGAAAAGGAAGCACTCGCCGTGACATGGGCCTGCGAGAGACTGAGCGACTATATCCTTGGCATGGACTTCACTATTGAGACAGACCACAAATCATTGGTACCTCTCCTAAGCACCACGGAACTCCACAAAATGCCTCCTCGCATCCAACGATTCCGCCTTCGCCTCATGAAGTACTGTGCTACAATACGCCATGTCCCTGGAAAAGATCAAATCACTGCAGATGCCCTCTCGAGAGCTCCAGCCTCACAGCCTCAGCAGGCAAACATCAACCTTGTCGAAGCTGCTACAACCCTGGCTAACCAGTCCATGGAAACCCTCTTGGCTTCATCTCCAAGACTCCATGTCATCCGTGCGTCACAGCAGCGAGATGAAGAACTAATACAAGTGCGCGTTACAGTAGGCCTGTAGGCATAGAGCTTTACAGTAGGCCTGTAGACATAGAGCGTTACAGTAGGTCAGTAGGCACAGTGTTACAGTAGGTCTGTAGGCATATTGTTACAGTAGGTCTATAGGCATAGTGTTACAGTAGGCCTGTAGGCATAGAGCTTTACAGTAGGCCTGTAGACATAGAGCGTTACAGTAGGTCAGTAGGCACAGTGTTACAGTAGGTCTGTAGGCATATTGTTACAGTAGGTCTATAGGCATAGTGTTACAGTAGGTCTGTAGGCATAGTGTTACAGTAGGTCTGTAGGCATAGTGTTACAGTAGGTCTGTAAGCATAGAGCGTTACAGTAGGCCTGTAGGCATAGAGCGGTACAGTAGGTCTGTAGGCATAGTGTTACAGTAGGTCTGTAGGCATAGAGCGTTACAGTAGGCCTGTAGGCATAAAGCGTTACAGTAGGTCTGTAGGCATAGAGTTACAGTAGGTCTGTAGGCATAATGTTACCGTAGGCCTGTAGGTATAGAGCGTTACAGTAGGACTGCAGGCATAGAGCGTTACAGTAGGTCTGTAGGTATAGTGTTACAGTAGGTCTGTAGGCATATTGTTACAGAACGCATGTAGGCATAGTGTTACAGTAGGCCTGTAGGCATATTGTTACAGTAGACATGTAGGCATATTGTTACAGTAGGCCTGTAGGCATAGAGCGTGACGGTAGGTCTGTAGGCATAGTGTTACAGTAGGTCTGTAGGCATAGTGTTACCGTAGGCCTGTAGGCATAGAGCGTTACAGTAGGTCTGTAGGCATAGAGCATTACAGTAGGTCAGTAGGCACAGTGTTACAGTAGGTCTGTAGGCATATTGTTACAGTAGGTCTATAGGCATAGTGTTACAGTAGGTCTGTAGGCATAGTGTTACCGTAGGTCTGTAGGCATAGTGTTACAGTAGGTCTGTAAGCATAGAGCGTTACAGTAGGCCTGTAGGCATAGTGTTACAGTAGGTTTGTAGGCATAGTGTTACAGTAGGCTTGTATCGGGTCGCTTCCTCTGCATCCCCGCGCATGCGCAGGGAGAGATTTCCCAGAGGAAAGTTGATGTTAGAAATAAAAGTCATAAAAAGAAGAACAATGGATAATTCAATCAAATGTGCCAACACCGCAGCATAGAACATTGGAATTTTAAAAAGACAAGTAAAAATACGTGAAAGAACCGTTAGTAAACATCTCCTGTGAGGACCGCAGAATACTTATGGGTTCATCGTGTTCAGACCGCATAAACTGATTCAGAAACTCGCAAAGGCACGTGGTGGAAAAAGCTGCGGTCAGGAGGCTCGGCGATCGCCATTTTTCCTTCCCAGCTGTGGACTGGGCAGTCGCCAGTGCCAGTGAGACAGGCCTCCAGCACGCACTGCCCAGGCGTCCTCTCACCACAACAGCCAGCTGTGGACTGGGCAGTCGCCAGTGCCAGTGAGACAGGCCTCCAGCACGCACTGCCCAGGCGTCCTCTCAGCACAACAGCCAGCTGTGGACTGGGCAGTCGCCAGTGCCAGTGAGACAGGCCTCCAGCACGCACTGCCCAGGCGTCCTCTCACCACAACAGCCAGCTGTGTCTTCGTCACTTGACTGAAAACAGGCTGTTGATCGATTGTCTCAAAACGGGATGAAGGAACTGTGATAGGAAGTACCCGTCAAAATGTAAGCATGCATACACACGTACACACTCCTGCGCGCGCGCACACACACACACACACACACACACACACACATACACACATACACACTCACAAACACGCACACATACACACATACACACACACGCACCCATACATACACACACACACGCACACATACACACATACACACACACGCACCCATACATACACACACATACACACATACACACACACACACACAAACACGCACACATACACACACACGCACCCATACATACACACACATACACATACACGCACACATACACACGCGCGCGCACGCACGCACGCACACATACACACACACGCACCCATACATACACACACATACACATACACGCACACATACACACGCGCGCGCACGCACGCACACATACACACACACGCACGCACGTACGCACGCGCACACACACACACACACACACACACACACACACACACACACACACACACAAGGTCAAGGAGTTTAAGTTGATGAACAGTGGTGTTGTGTCCTGGAAGGCCTTTGCACCTGAGCACGGCCCCAGACTACAGGGAGGGAGGGGCACAGCCCATAGGTCAATTCAGGGTACAAAATACGAGGACCAACTGCGCGAGTCCAGTTATACAACCATTATCATACAATCATACAGTTATACAACCATTGTCACACAATCATACAGTCATAGTCATGTAGTCTTGCAGTCATAATCATGCGGTCATCCAACGATTGTCACACATTCATACTGTCATTTAATCATACAGGCATACAGCATTGTCATACAGCCATTGACATTATAGTCACACAGTCACAGACACTCGAACAATCATGGACATACAGTCATACAGTCATATAATCATACATAAAACATTGGCATGCAACCATTGACACGTCATACAGTCACATACACACTCAATCATTGACATACAGTCATACATAGACATTCACTCAGTCATTGACACACATTCATACATAGACATTCACTCAAACAGTCATTAACATTCAGTCAAACAGCGATTGTTGCCAAGTCAAACACTTCCTGTCACACAGTGTGGCTGGCTGTCGTAGTGTAAGATCTTTGGTTTCACGTCCTTCGCGATCTCTGTCATCTTTCCAACACTCGTGAGGTCACTGCTCGGTCACTGACAGACCTGTCCGGTCCAGGCCGTTGCCATGGGTACGCTTGCGTCCTGGACAAAATGGCGTCTATGGCCAGGCAGGGTTGTCTGGACAAAACCCCAAGCAGAAGTGAAGCGATCGCACGTGAAAACCGTTAGTGTCTCCACCACCATCTATCAACGCTATTCATCGGGGTACGGCTCTTATCTAGAAAGTCAACAAAGTCATTTGCAATTCGAATTGGTCATGAAAACCCAGCCTTGAGATATATCTGTAGGTACGCCAGTCCCGCCTTGAAACTGTTTCCATCTCTAGACCAGAGCTGTGTAACTTGCTGTGAAGCACCAGTGAGTATCTGTCTGTCTGTCTGTCTGTCTGTCTGTCTATCTGTCTGTCTGTCTGTCTGTCTGTCTGTCTGTCTGTCTGTCTGTCTGTCTGTCTGTTTGTCTGTTTGTCTGTGTCAGTGTCTGTCTGTCTGTCTGTGTCAGTGTCAGTGTCTGTCTGACTGTCTGTCTGTCTGTCTGTCAGACTGTCTGCCTGTCTGTCTGTCTGTCTGTCTGTGTAAGTGTCTGTCTTTCTGTCTGTCTGTCTGTCTGCCTGTCTGTTTGTCTGTGACAGTGTCTGTCTGTCTGTCCGTCCGTCCGTCCGTCCGTCCGTCCGTCTGTCTGTGTGTCAGTGTATGTGTGTCAGTGTGTGTGTGTGAGTGTGTGTGAGTGTGTGTGTGTGTGTGTGTGTGTGTGTGTGTGTGTGTGTGTGTGTGTGTGTGTGTGTGTGTGTGTGTGTCGTGCACCGTGGACGCCCCTGGCGTGAAGGCTGGTCCCGCCATACGCGGTGGACAGGAGGTGGACAGGAGGTGGACAGGAGCTAAACAGAAGCTAGACGGAGCTACACATGAGCTAGACAGAGCTAAACAGAAGCTAGACGGAGCTACACATGAGCTAGACAGAGCTAGACAGAGCTGGACAGGAAGTGAACTTGTGCGTGCGGCCTAGAGCTGCCTGCCCGCGCCAGGGAGTGGGCGGGGCTGCCTACTCTCCCCAGACCCCAGCTCACCCCCCACCCTCCCTGGGCGCCGGGCTCTAGTCTGGGAGCATTCAGCGTGGCTGAGACTAGTGAATATAGTCTCAGCAACAGGTTGGTCACGTGATAGCCTAAATTCTTCCATAACATGCATACCACCGTTCTGAACAGCCACGCTGAATGCCATATCACATCGTGAGTGTATTCCTCCGCTTGTTGTGATACACTCCATACTGGCAGCCATTTTTCGGTCAGTTCATTTTCTAAACATCGATTTCCCATGAATGTAAAACTTGTGTGCGGTAAAATTCGAATCACAAGAGTGTAACATTGTGAACTCTACTAATTATAAGGACTTTGAATACAACAGCAATATTTATACTTCATTGAGCGAGTTCGGAGGGTCAGAGTCGATCTCTGGTTGTGAATTCTTGTCAGCAAACCGTTAGATGACAACTAAAGACGCTTCAGCGTTTGTGTGAACAGTGATTACACGTACCTTGTCAGCAAACCGTCAGATGTCAATTCAACACTGTCTAGTCTCGCTGGATAAGCAGTGAATCAGAAAATGGCTTTAACTTCAGCTTCAGCGTCGGCGCTGCGGGAAGGATAAAGAGACAGAAGATGGCTTAAAGCGGTGGTTCGACTCTATCCAAGCGCGCAACACACCTGTAAACGGCCCAATCCTGTGTCAGAAGGCGGAACAGATTGCTTCCCAGCTTGGTCGCTCCGAATTCAAAGCTACAAATGGGTGGTTTAACAGGTGGAAGAAACGCAACGGCTTGGTGAAGCGGGAAGTGCCGGTTAATAAAAACGCCGCTTATTAAAACACTTTTGTTCGGTCCCAATGTGTTTTTAATAAGCGGCGACTACTGTATATACACAATCGCACGTGCGCAAGGCAGTTTACAACCTTATAGACACGTTCGCGCTAAAAGTAGTTCTCAAATGATTTCCTGAAAATCTCATAGATTAGTTTTATTAGAACACCAAATTTGTGTTTATCTATCGGGATAAATAATTGGAGTGAAATAGAATCGCCTCTTTTTACTCTCAATGGTCTTCTGATCATGTTGAATTTTGATTGGTAGAATCATTGGAATGTGGATTCGAAGTCACGTGACCAACCTGTGTCAGAGATAGTATTACATCTCTGTGTTCAGAATGGTCTGGGAGCAGCGTGGTGGTGGGGACATGGGGTGGGGGGGGTGGGGGTTGGGGCGCAAGGGTTGGGGGAACCAGGGTGGGGGCATGGTGAGGGGACCAGGTGGGGGTAGGAAGGGGGTGGGGTTGGAGGTTAAGGGAGGATGTGAAAGCATTGAAAGAGGGGAAGGCCAATATGAAGTATTTGCAAGCAACTACTGCAGCAATGCCTTGGCCTTTCCAGCGCAGTCCTGGCTGTCCGGATGCAGCACCGACTCTGGCGTGTCAGTAGTAGACTGATGACTTTATTCAAGAAAACAGCAAATTTACATTGCATACTTCAGTGCCATTGCAAAAATTGATGTAACACACAGCAAATGATGGTCATCGAAACAGCCACGGTGCATTAGACTCGACTGCGCTCCACAGTCACAGGAAATCTGTTATACGTCATCACGTACCACCGACCACGAGACACCGTATGAGTATGCAGTAAGAAGGTCTTTTCTTCATGCTCCCGCGTCGAGGTCTAGAATGGGGCCAGCAGTTCTCTGTTGTTGTTCGTCCGTCGAGTCGACGAGGACCACTCTAGTCATCCGGGGGGTTGCTGGGACTGGTTCTGTCTGTGTGTGCGCAGATGGCTAACGAGGCCGATCCTGGCACGGAAGGTTCGGGAACAGAAGGGACATGGGACAAGTGGGACGTCTCCAGGGGGGTTGACAGCATGGGCCTTGCGGGCTTGCCTCTTCTTTTCTGCGGCAGTGATCCTGTTTGCCTCGCATGTCTTGGCACCTTTGTGGATGGAAGAGCGCCAGGTGGATCGGTCCATTGCAGCCCGTTCCCACGTGTCTGGATTGATGGCAAAAGCTTTCAGTGAAGCTTTCAGGGTGTCTTTGAAGCGCTTCTTTTGCCCACCGTGGGACCGCTGGCCATGCCGTAGCTCGCCATAGAAGAGTCTCTTTGGCAGTCTCTCGTCTGGCATCCGGACTACGTGCCCTGCCCAGCGAAGCTGTGACTGCATCAGGAGGGTGAAGATGCTGGGGAGACCTGCTTTGGTCAGTACCACTGTGTCTGGAATTTTGTCCTGCCATTTTATGCCGAGGATCTTCCTGAGGCTTGTTGTGTGAAAGTGGTTCAGTTTTCTAGCATGGCGTTGATAGACAGTCCACGTTTCACATGCATATAGCAGTGTGGGGAGCACCACTGCCCTGTATACTTTCAGCTTGGTCTGAGTGGTAATGCCTCTTCTGTTCCAGACATTTGGATATAACCTGCCAAAAGTGGAGCTGGCTCTGGCAATTCTAATGTTTACTTCGTCATCGATGGTAGCATTCTGAGACAGTGTGCTGCCTAGGTATGTGAAACGGTTCACTGTGTTTAGTCTCTGGCCGTTGACAGTGATGTTGGGCTCAACGTAGGGCTTTCCAGGCGCGGGCTGATGGAGGACTTCAGTCTTCTTTGTACTGATCGTCAGACCAAAGTTTGTGCAGGCGCTGGAGAACAGATTAACGTTTCGTTGCATGTCGGCTTCTGAGACAGCGTTGAGGGCACAGTCATCGGCAAACAGCAGATCCCTAATGATGTCTGTCATAACCTTGTTTTTTGCCTGGAGCCTCCGCAGGTTGAACAGTTTGCCGTCTGTGCGGTACCTCAGGTTGACACCAACGTCCTCGTCTCTGAAGGCCTCTGACAGCATGGCGGAAAACATTAGGCTAAACAGTGTTGGTGCCAGGACGCAGCCCTGCTTGACCCCGTTTGTGACTGGGAAAGGGTCAGATGACTCTCCGCTGTCCTGGACTCTGGCCTGCATGCCCTCGTGGAATTGTTGCACCAAGACGATGAATTTCCTTGGGCAACCGTACTTGGCCATGATCTTCCACAGGCCCTCTCTACTAACGGTGTCAAACGCCTTGGTCAGGTCAACATAGGTGGAGAACAAGTCGGAGTTCTGCTCCTGACATTTCTCTTGCAGCTGCCTGGCAGCGAACACCATGTCAATGGTTCCTCGTTCTTTTCGGAATCCACACTGACTTTCAGGCAGGAGTCCTTGGTCAAGGTGGGCTGTGAGGCGGTTGAGCAGGATTCTGGCAAGGATCTTTCCTGCAATAGAAAGCAGTGATATGCCTCTATGGTTGTCACAAGCCTGTCTATTTCCTTTTCGCTTATAGAGATGTATAATGGAGGCATCTTTGAAATCCTGCGGAATCGTCTCTTGCTCCCACGTCAAGAGAAACAGCTGGTGGAGCCTTTTCTCTATGGCAAGTGTGGATAACATTGAGAATATGTAGACTAATGCACGTGATCACACATTTGACTACAAAGGAAGGGGGTGGGGAGAGAGGGAGTGAGGAGAGAGGGGGAGGGGGGGGACTGATGTGGGGGGCGTGGGGCAAGGTGTGCATTGATGGAGACAACATGACAGCGCTTCACGTGCAGGCAGTGTGGGAAAGGAGAGCTGCCTGCTTGGTGGGAACGGTGGAGTCATTAGGATTGACTGCTTTGTTTCCATGCTGCTCTCTAGTCCAGTTCCATGCAGCACTCTAGTCCAGTTCCATGCTGCACACAAGTCCAGTTCCATGCTGCTCTCTAGTCCAGTTCCATGCTGCACTCTAGTCCAGTTCCATGCTGCTCTCTAGTCCAGTTCCATGCTGCAGTCTAGTCCAGTTCCATGCTGCTCTCTAGTCCAGTTCCATGCTGCTCTCTAGTCCAGTTTCATGCTGCACTCTAGTCCAGCTCCATGCTGCTCTCTAGTCCAGTTCCATGCTGCTCTCTAGTCCAGTTCCATACTGCACTCTAGTCCAGTTCCATGCTGCAGTCTAGTCCAGTTCCATACTGCACTCTAGTCCAGTTCCATGCTGCTCTCTAGTCCAGTTCCATGCTGCACTCTAGTCCAATTCCATGCTGCACTCTAGTCCAGTTCCATGCTGCACTCTAGTCCAGTTCCATGCTGCAGTCTAGTCCAGCTCCATGCTGCACTCTAGTCCAGTTCCATGCTGATCTCTAGTCCAATTCCATGCTGCACTCTAGTCCAGTTCCATGCTGCAGTCTAGTCCAGTTCCATGCTGCTCTCTAGTCCAGTTCCTTGCTGCACTCTAGTCCAGTTCCATGCTACTCTCTAGTCCAATTCCATGCTGCACTCTAGTCCAGTTCCATGCTGCTCTCTAGTCCAGTTCCATGCTGCTCTCTAGTCCAGTTCCATGCTGCACTAGTCCAGTTCCATGCTGCACTCTAGTCCAGTTCCATGCTGCTCTCTAGTCCAATTGCATGCTGCACTCTAGTCCAATTCCACGCTGCACTCTAGTCCAGTTCCATGCTACTCTCTAGTCCAATTCCATGCTGCACTCTAGTCCAGTTCCATGCTGCTCTCTAGTCCAGTTCCATGCTGCTCTCTAGTCCAGTTCCATGCTGCACTAGTCCAGTTCCATGCTGCACTCTAGTCCAGTTCCATGCTGCTCTCTAGTCCAATTGCATGCTGCACTCTAGTCCAATTCCACGCTGCACTCTAGTCCAGTTCCATGCTGCACTCTAGTCCAGTTCCATGCTGCACTCTAGTCCAGTTCCATGCTGCTCTCTAGTCCAGTTCCATGCAGCACTCTAGTCCAGTTCCATGCTGCTCTCTAGTCCAATTCCATGCTGCTCTCTAGTCCAGTTCCATGCTGCTCTCTAGTCCAGTTCCATGCTGCTCTCTAGTCCAGTTCCATGCTTCACTCTAGTCCAGTTCCATGCTGCTCTCTAGTCCAGTTCAATGCTGCTCTCTAGTCCAATTCCATGCTGCTCTCTAGTCCAGTTCCATGCTGCTCTCTAGTCCAGTTCCATGCTGCTCTCTAGTCCAGTTCCATGCTTCACTCTAGTCCAGTTCCATGCTGCTCTCTAGTCCAATTCCACGCTGCACTCTTGTCCAGTTCCATGCTGCACTCTAGTCCAGTTCCATGCTGCTCTCTAGTCCAGTTCCATGCTGCTCTCTAGTCCAATTCCATGCTGCTCTCTAGTCCAGTTCCATGCTGCACTAGTCCAGTTCCATGCTGCACTCTAGTCCAGTTCCATGCTGCTCTCTAGTCCAGTTCCATGCTGCAGTCTAGTCCAGTTCCATGCTGCTCTCTAGTCCAGTTCCATGCTGCTCTCTAGTCCAGCTCCATGCTGCTCTCTAGTCCAGCTCCATACTGCACTCTAGTCCAGTTCCATGCAGCACTCTAGTCCAGTTCCATGCAGCACTCTAGTCCAGTTCCATGCTGCACTAGTCCAGTTCCATGCTGCACACTAGTCCAGTTCCATGCTGCACTCTAGTCCAGCTCCATGCTGCACTCTAGTCCAGTTCCATGCTGCACTCTAGTCCAGCTCCATGCTGCACTCTAGTCCAGTTCCATGCTGCTCTCTAGTCCAATTCCATGCTGCACTCTAGTCCAGTTCCATGCAGCACTCTAGTCCAGTTCCATGCTGCACACAAGTCCAGTTCCATGCTGCTCTCTAGTCCAGTTCCATGCTGCTCTCTAGTCCAGCTCCATGCTGCTTTCTAGTCCAGTTCCATGCTGCACTAGTCCAGCTTCATGCTGCTCTCTAGTCCAGTTCCATGCTGCTCTCTAGTCCAGTTCCATGCTGCTCTCTAGTCCAGTTCCATGCTGCACTCTAGTCCAGTTCCATGCTGATCTCTAGTCCATATCCATGCTGCACTCTAGTCCAGTTCCATGCTGCTCTCTAGTCCAGTTCCATGCTGCTCTCTAGTCCAGTTCCATGCTGCACTAGACCAGTTCCATGCTGCACTCTAGTCCAGTTCCATGCTGCTCTCTAGTCCAATTGCATGCTGCACTCTAGTCCAATCCCACGCTGCACTCTAGTCCAGTTCCATGCTGCACTCTAGTCCAGTTCCATGCTGCACTTTAGTCCAGTTCCATGCTGCTCTCTAGTCCAATTCCATGCTGCACTCTAGTCCAGTTCCATGCTGCTCTCTAGTCCAGTTCCATGCTGCACTAGTCCAGTTCCATGCTGCTCTCTAGTCCAGTTCCATGCTGCACTCTAGTCCAATTCCATGCTGCTCTCTAGTCCAGTTCCATGCTGCTCTCTAGTCCAGTTCCATGCTGCTCTCTAGTCCAGTTCCATGCTGCACTCTAGTCCAGTTCCATGCTGCACTCTAGTCCAGTTCCATGCTGCACTCTAGTCCAGTTCCATGCAGCACTCTAGTCCAGTTCCATGCTGCTCTCTAGTCCAGTTCCATGCTGCTCTCTAGTCCAGTTCCATGCTGCTCTCTAGTCCAGTTCCATGCTGCACACAAGTCCAGTTCCATGCTGCTCTCTAGTCCAGTTCCATGCTGCACTCTAGTCCAATTCCATGCTGCTCTCTTGTCCAGTTCCATGCTGCACTCTAGTCCAGTTCCATGCTGCTCTCTAGTCCAATTCCATGCTGCTCTCTAGTCCAGTTCCATGCTGCAGTCTGGTCCAGTTCCATGCTGCTCTCTAGTACAGTTCCATGCTGCTCTCTAGTCTAGCTCCATGCTGCTCTCTAGTCCAGTTCTATGCTGCACGCTAGTCCAATTCCATGCTGTAGTCTAGTCCAGTTCTATGCTGCACTCTAGTCCAATTCCATGCTGCAGTCTAGTCCAGTTCCATGCTTCACTCTAGTCCAGTTCCATGCTGCACTCTAGTCCAGTTCCATGCTGCTCTCTAGTCCAATTCCATGCTGCTCTCTAGTCCAGTTCCATGCTGCTCTCTAGTCCAGTTCCATGCTGCTCTCTAGTCCAGTTCCATGCTGCACTCTAGTCCAGTTCCATGCTGCTCTCTAGTCCAATTCCACGCTGCACTCTTGTCCAGTTCCATGCTGCACTCTAGTCCAGTTCCATGCTGCTCTCTAGTCCAGTTCCATGCTGCTCTCTAGTCCAATTCCATGCTGCTCTCTAGTCCAGTTCC
>JAWQFJ010027276.1:20000-40748 GCA_034096865.1 Theodoxus fluviatilis
CAGTGACCAGGGCTGCAGTGACCAGGGCTGCAGTGACCAGGGCTGCAGTGACCAGGGCTGCACTGACCAGGGCTGTACTGACCAGGACTGTACTGACCAGGGCTGCACTGACCAGGGCTGCACTGACCAGGGCTGCAGTGACCAGGGATGCACTGGCCAGGGCTGCACTGACCAGGACTGCAGTGACCAGGACTGTACTGACCAGGGCTGCACTGACCAGGGCTGCACTGATCAGGGCTGCAGTGACCAGGGCTGTACTGACCAGGGCTGTACTGACCAGGGCTGCAGTGACCAGGGCTGCAGTGACCAGGGCTGCAGTGACCAGGGCTGCACTGACCAGGGCTGTACTGACCAGGACTGCAGTGACCAGGACTGTACTGACCAGGGCTGCAGTGACCAGGGCTGCACTGACCAGGGCTGCAGAACATTGGATTCCCAGGAGGACGGCGGTGTTGTCCTCGGTACGTACTCCTACCACCAAGCGCCTTCCTGGTCTTTTACTATCATGCACTGCGGTTTCCGGTCACCAGGCGGCCATCTTAGGTGGCAGGCGACGGAAGACAGAGAAGGACGAAGATGGAAGACAGAGGGAAGGAAAAAGATAGACGGAAGACAGAGGGAAGGAAAAAGATAGACGGAAGACAGAGGGAAGGAAAAAGATAGACGAAAGACAGAGGGAAGGAAAAAGATAGACGGAAGATAGAGGGAAGTAAACTGATAGACGGAGGACAGAGGGAAGGACGAAGATACAAGATACAGATACAAGATACAAGATACTTTATTGTCCTCATTGTACAAGGAAATTCGTTTTGTCGGTGGCAAAAACATAATACATACATACAAAAACAGAAACGTACAAGAAGTTCAACATGAATTAACTCAATCACATCGCTCAAGTTATGGAGTCAAAACAGGAAGACACATTAAGATAGGACACATTTAGCGCTACATCATAGGCAATTCAATTTCATAGAGAAACATTTTACACCGCAACAAGTAATCACAGAAGGAACAAAAGACGCAAGCATGCACATCACACAATCATCTTCACGCAATCACACATACCCGATCTTCAACCATAAGATATGTACAAGCCCAACCCCCCCCCCCCCCGCCCCCCCCCCCCCCCCCCCATCATGTTCTTCATCCTGCACCACAACACAATCACAGGAAAGACCAACAAGAGACAGGCATGCACATCAACAACCACACTCACACAGCACACATACACGATCATCAACGCATAACGCATGCACCCCCCCACCCCCCCCCCACACACACACACTCTCACATGTTAATCCTTGTTGTCACAGATATAGTTCACACCATTCATAGTCCTTTCTGTCACAGTTCACAGCACTACAAGTTCTCATAGACGGAATGCAGAGGGAAGGAAAAAGATAAACGGAAGACCGAGAGAAGGACGAAGATAGACAGAAGACAGAGGGAAGGACGAAGATAGACAGAAGACAGAGGGAAGGACGAAGATAGACAGAAGACAGAGGGAAGGACGAAGATATACAGAAGACAGAGGGAAGGACGAAGATAGACGAAAGGCAGAGGGAAGGACGAAGAAAGACGGAAGACCGAGGGAAGAACGAAGATAGACGGAAGACAGAGTGACGGACGAAGACAGGCGGAAAATGGAGGCGAGGACTAGGATGGGGTGGGGAGTGGGGGTGGGGGGGGGGTGGGGGGAGAGGCGGGGAAGCTAGCCTGGATGACTGACTTCCCCCCGATCCAGGATGCACGTGGAAATCGATTACAGACGAGCAAAGAAAGAGAGAAGCGAAAGAGAGAAGGGAAAGAGAGAAGGGAGAGAGAGAAGGGAAAGAGAGAAGGCAAAGAGAGAAGGCAAAGAGAGAAGGCAAAGAGAGAAGGCAAAGAGAGAAGGCAAAGAGAGAAGGCAAAGAGAGAAGGCAAAGAGAGAAGGCAAAGAGAGAAGGCAAAGAGAGGTTGCGTCTGCCAGGGACGGAAAGCCAACAGTTTCCCATGCGCGGAGAACTACGTACTACACACGTATGTGTGGCTGCCTATATGGCAGGGTTCAAAAACAGTCACACACGCATCTCACCCACTTGGGTGATCCTGAGTGTTTAGCCCAGGTACGCAACAACAACAACAACATTGAGCAATGAGGAGACAGCCACTGCCATCTGATGACAGAGCTGGAGCCAGCAGAAGGTCAGGCTTATGGACACAAGACATTGTCACAGCGCCGTGCGAACTATTTTTCCTTCCCAACCCTGACTTCTTCTCACAATATTGATGTCAACCATATTTCTCCCGTCCCAGGGATGGAACCACGGACCTGCCTCGCGCGTCTTCAACCCCTGCGTGTGTGACGTTGCAAGGCACAACAAAGTGATGGTAACTACAACCCCTGCGTGTATGACGTGGCAAGGCACAACAAAGTGATGGTAACTACTGGAGCTTTCCCTCTCTTCCATCTTGTCCTTTACACTCTTAAACAGGCCACGCATGCAGAACTCAGCTTTACTGGGCCGTCTACGCTACTGCCTAATGAAATGAAACTGCCTTCTACTCCACTGTCAGTAGCAATGAAACCGCCCTCTACTGCACTGTCAGTGGCAATGAAACCGCCCTCTAATGCACTGTCAGTGGCAATGAAACCGCCCTCTACTGCACTGTCAGTGGCAATGAAACCGCCCTCTAATGCACTGTCAGTAGCAATGAAACCGCCCTCTACTGCACTGTCAGTGGCAATGAAACCGCCCTCTAATGCACTGTCAGTGGCAATGAAACCGCCCTCTACTGCACTGTCAGTGGCAATGAAACCGCCCTCTACTGCACTGTCTGTAGAAATGGAACTGCCTTCTACTCCACTGTCAGTGGCAATGAAACCGTCCTCTACTGCACTGTCTGTAGAAATGGAATTGCCGTCTAATCCAATGTCTATAACAATGAAACTGCCTTCTACTCCACTATCTATAGCAAACAAACCTCCTTCTACTTCACTGTCAGTGGCAATGAAACCTCCTTCTACTCCACTGTCAGTGGCAATGAAACCTCCTTCTACTCCACTGTCAGTGGCAATGAAACCTCCTTCTACTCCACTATCAGTGGCAATGAAACCTCCTTCTACTCCACTGTCAGTGGCAATGAAACCTCCTTCTACTCCACTGTCAGTGGCAAGTAAACCTCCTTCTACTCCACTGTCAGTGGCAATGAAACATTCTTCTACTCCACTGTCAGTGGCAATGAAACTGCCCTCTACTGCACTGCCAATGGGTACGGCGTTCGAAGCTGCGCGGTTCCCAGAGTTGCATCCTTGAGCAAGATGCTTAACTCGCATTGCTTCTCCACACCCAGGAGTAAAACCGGGTATCTGTGAGGGCAATGTTGGCAAAACGTAGTGCGAATAACCCTTGTATGCGGCCAAGCGCCAGCATCGGGTAGGATCTCCCCAGGGAGCGGAGTTGGTGCTGGTACCTGACTGTGTGCGTCTTGAATGTCTGTCACTATGTTTGTTGTGAGGGACCAGTGAGGATTGATCAAGATGCCCAGTGATCAGGGGGTAAAAGTGTAAAGCGGTTTGAGACCCAGACAAAGGGTGTAAGTCGCTATATAAAATCCCACCTTTATCTTTACCTTTTTTTTAAACTGCCGTCTACTCCAATGTCTAGAGCAATGAAACTGCCTTCTACTCCACTGTCTATAAAAATGAAACTGCCTCCTACTCCATTGTTTATAACAATGAAACTGCCTTCTACTGCACTGTATATAGCAATGGAACTGCGTTCTACTCCACTGTATATAGCAATAGAACTGCCTTGTACTGCACTATCTATAGCAATGAAACTGCCTTCTACTGCACTGTCTATAGCAATGGAACTGCCTTCTACTCCACTGTCTATAACAATGGGACTGCCTTCTACTCCGCTGTCTATAGCAATGAAACTGCCTTCTACTGCACTGTATATAGCAAAGAAACTGCCTTCTACTCCACTATCTATAGCAATGAAACCTCCTTCTACTCACTGTCTCTAGCAAAGGAACTGCCTTCTTTTGCACTTTCTATAGCAATGAAACTGCCTTCTACTGCACTGTATATAGCAATAACACTGCCTTCTACTGTATTGTCTAAAACAATGAAACTGCCTTCTACAGCATTGTCTAAAACAATGAAACTGCCTTCTACTGCATTGTCTAAAACAATGAAACTGTCTTCTACTCCACTGTCCATAGCAATAGAACTGTCTTCTACTCCACTTTCTATAACAATGAAACTGCCTCCTACCCCACTGTCTATAAAAATGAAACTGCCTCCTACTCCACTGTCTATAGCAATGAAACTGCCTTCTACTCCACTGTCTATAGCAATGGAACTGCATTCTACTCCGCTGTCTATAACAATGGGACTGCCTTCTACTCCGCTGTCTAAAGCAATGGGACTGCCTTCTACTCCACTGTCTATAGCAATGGGACTGCCTTCTACTCCACTGTCTATAACAATGGGACTGCCTTCTACTCCGCTGTCTAAAGCAATGGAACTGCCTTCTACTGCACTGTCTAAAGCAATGAAACTGCCTTCTACTCCGCTGTCTAAAGCAATGGAACTGCCTTCTACTGCACTGTCTATAGCAATGGAACTGCGTTCTACTCCACTGTCTGTAGCAATGGGACTGCCTTCTACTGCGCTGTCTAAAGCAATGAAACTGCCTTCTACTGCACTGTCTATAGCAATGGGACTGCCTTCTACTCCGCTGTCTAAAAGCAATGAAACTGCCTTCTACTGCAATGTCTATAGCAATGGGACTGCCTTCTACTCCGCTGTCTATAACAATGAAACTGCCTTCTATTGCACTGTCTATAACAATGGGACTGCCTTCTACTCCGCTGTCTAAAGCAATGGAACTGCCTTCTACTCCGCTGTCTATAACAATGGGGCTGCCTTCTACTGCACTGTCTATAACAATGGGACTGCCTTCTACTGCACTGTATATAGCAATAACACTGCCTTCTACTGTATTGTCTAAAACAATGAAACTGCCTTCTACTGCATTGTCTAAAACAATGAAACTGTCTTCTTCTCCACTGTCCATAGCAATAGAACTGTCTTCTACCATACTGTCTATAAAAATGAAACTGCCTCCTACTCCCCTGTTTATAACAATGGCACTGCCTTCTACTGCACTGTATATAGCAATAGAACTGCCTTGTACTGCACTATCTATAGCAATGAAACTGCCTTCTACTGCACTGTCTATAGCAATGGAACTGCCTTCTACTCCGCTGTCTAAAGCATTGGAATTGCCTTCTACTCCACTGTCTATAACAATGGGACTGCCTTCTACTCCACTGTCTATAGCAATGAAACTGCCTTCTACTGCACTGTCTATAGCAATGGAACTGCCTTCTACTCCGCTGTCTAAAGATATGGAACTGCCTTCTACTCCACTGTCTATAGCAATGGGACTGCCTTCTACTCCACTGTCTATAGCAATGAAACTGCCTTCTACTGCACTGTATATAGCAATGGAACTGTCTTCTACTCCACTATCTATAGCAATGAAACTGCCTTCTACTGCACTGTATATAGCAATGAAACTGCCTTCTACTCCACTGTCTATAGCAATGAAACTGCCTTCTACTGCACTGTATATAGCAATGGGACTGCCTTCTACTCCGCTGTCTATAGCAATGAAACTGCCTTCTACTCCACTGTCTATAGCAATGGGACTGCCTTCTACTCCACTGTATATAGCAATGGAACTACCTTCTACTCCACTGTCTATAGCAATGGGACTGCCTTCTACTCTGCTGTCTATAGCAATGAAACTGCCTTCTAATGAAACTGCCTTCTACTACACTGTATATAGCAATGAAACTGCCTTCTACTGCACTGTATATAGCAATGAAACTGCCTTCTACTGCATTGTCTATAACAATGAAACTGCTTTCTACAGCACTGTCTATAGCAATGGGACTGCCTCCCGCTCCGCTGTCTATAGCAATGGGACTGCCTTCTACTGCATTATCTATAACAGTGGAACTGCCTTCTACTGCACTGTCTATAACAATGGGACTGCCTTCTACTGCACTGTATATAACAATGAAACTGCCTTCTACTGCACTGTCTATAACAATGAAAGTGCCTTCTACTCCACTGGCTATGTCAATGAAACTGCCTTCTACTGCATCGCCTAAAACAATGAAACTATCATCTACTCCACTGTCTGTAACAATGAAACTGCCTTCTACTGCACTGTCTATAACAATGGAACTGCCTTCTACTCCACTGTCTATAACAATAAAACCTCCTTCTACTGCACTGTCTATAACAATGGAGCTGCCTTGTACTCCACTGTCTATAACAATGAAACTGCCTTCTTCTGCACTGTCTATAACAATGGGATTGTCTTCTACTGCACTGTCTGTAACAAAAAAAACTGTCTTTCACAGCATTGTCTATAACAGTGGAACTATCTTCAACTCCACTGTCAAAAGCAATGAAACTGCCTTCTACTCCAATGTATATAACAATGGAACTATCTTCTATTCCACTGTCTATAACAATGAAACTGCCTTCTACTCCGCTGTCCATAACAATGAAACTGACTTCTACTGCACTGTCTATAACAATGGAATTGTTTTCTACTGAATTGTCTGTAACAATGAAACTGCCTTCTACTCCACTATCTATAGCAATGGGACTGCCTTCTACTCCGCTGTCTATAGCAATGGAACTTTCTTATCTGTCCCCTGAAAACACGGTATTTTTGTCAATGTGGAATTCCTGCTCATAAACGCTCGTTAAGAACACAACCATTGGCCACCGCTCAGAAGTAAGAGCCTGTAATCTGTACAATCACGTGTATGGAAATGTTCCCAAATCGGCCATAATTTTTGATACAGCTGCGATGTGCAGCCTTATTCCCCACCCCACCACCACACACCCAGCCCCTTTCCTATCACCCCCCTCTCAACAACTCCCACACCACCACCATACACCCAGCCCCTTTCCTACCCCCCCCCCTCTCTCAACAACAATTCCCACCCCACCACCACACACCCAGCCCCGTTCCTATCACCCCCTCCCCTCTCAACAACAACTCCCACCCCACCACCACACACCCAGCCCCGTTCCTATCACCCCCTCCCCTCTCAACAACAACTCCCACCCCACCACCACACACCCAGCACCTTTCCTATCACCCCCTCCCCTCTCAACAACAACTCCCACCCCACCACCACACACCCAGCCCCGTTCCTATCACCCCCTCCCCTCTCAACAACAACTCCCACCCCACCACCACACACCCAGCACCTTTCCTATCACCCCCTCCCCTCTCAACAACAACTCCCACCCCACCACCACACACCCAGCCCCGTTCCTATCACCCCCTCCCCTCTCAACAACAACTCCCACCCCACCACCACACACCCAGCACCTTTCCTATCACCCCCTCCCCTCTCAACAACAATTTTCATCCCACCATCAAACACCCAGCCCCTTTCCTATCACCCCCCTCTCAACAACAATTCCCACCCCACCATCACACACCCAGCCCCGTTCCTATCACCCCCTCCCCTCTCAACAACAACTCCCACCCCACCACCACACACCCAGCACCTTTCCTATCACCCCCTCCCCTCTCAACAACAATTTTCATCCCACCATCAAACACCCAGCCCCTTTCCTATCACCCCCCTCTCAACAACAATTCCCACCCCACCATCACACACCCAGCCCCGTTCCTATCACCCCATCCCCTCTCAACAACAACTCCCTCCCCACCACCACACACCCAGCACCTTTCCTATCACCCCCTCCCCTCTCAACAACAATTCTCATCCCACCATCAAACACCCAGCCGCTTTCCTATCACCCCCCTCTCAACAACAATTCCCACCCCACCATCAAACACCCAGCCCCTTTTCTATCACCCCCCTCTCAACAACAATTTCCACCCCACCACCTCACACCCAGCCCCTTTCCTATCCCCCCCCCTCCATAACTCCCCCCCCCCCTCAACATGAAGCTACCACTCTTTTTTGTACTCCAATTCCATGTAGCTACCACTCTACTTTGTACTCCAATTCCATGAAGCTACAACTCTAATTTGTACTCCATTTCCTTGTAGCTACCACTCTACTTTGTACTCCATTTCCTTGTAGCTACCACTCTACTTTGTACTCCATTTCCTTGTAGCTACCACTCTACTTTGTACTCCATTTCCTTGTAGCTACCACTCTACTTTGTACTCCATTTCCTTGTAGCTACCACTCTACTTTGTACTCCATTTCCTTGTAGCTACCACTCTACTTTGTACTCCATTTCCTTGTAGCTACCACTCTACTTTGTACTCCATTTCCTTGTAGCTACCACTCTACTTTGTACTCCATTTCCTTGTAGCTACCACTCTACTTGGTACTCCAATTCCTTGTAGCTATCACTCTACTTTGTACTCCATTTCCTTGTAGCTATCACTCTACTTTGTACTCCAATTCCTTGTAGCTATCACTCTACTTTGTACTCCATTTCCTTGTAGCTACCACTCTACTTTGTACTCCATTTTCATGTAGCTACCACTCTACTTTGTACTCCATTTCCATGTAGCTACCACTCTACTTTGTACTCCATTTCCTTCTAGCTACCACTCTACTTGGTACTCCATTTCCTTGTAGCTATCACTCTACTTGGTACTCCAATTCCTTGTAGCTACCACTCTACTTGGTACTCCAATTCCTTGTAGCTACCACTCTACTTGATACTCCATTTCCTTGTAGCTACCACTCTACTTTGTACTCCATTTCCTTGTAGCTACCACTCTACTTTGAACTCCATTTCCTTGTAGCTACCACTCTACTTTGTACTCCATTTCCATGTAGCTACCACTCTACTTTGTACTCCAATTCCATGAAGCTACAACTCTAATTTGTACTCCATTTCCTTGTAGCTACCACTCTACTTTGTGCTCCATTTCCTTGTAGCTACCACTCTACTTTGTACTCCATTTCCTTGTAGCTACCACTCTACTTTGTACTCCATTTCCTTGTAGCTACCACTCTACTTTGTACTCCATTTCCTTGTAGCTACCACTCTACTTTGTACTCCATTTCCATGTAGCTACCACTCTACTTTGTACTCCAATTCCATGAAGCTACAACTCTAATTTGTACTCCATTTCCTTGTAGCTACCACTCTACTTTGTACTCCATTTCCTTGTAGCTACCACTCTACTTTGTACTCCATTTCCTTGTAGCTACCACTCTACTTTGTACTCCATTTCCTTGTAGCTACCACTCTACTTTGTACTCCATTTCCTTGTAGCTACCACTCTACTTTGTACTCCATTTCCTTGTAGCTACCACTCTACTTTGTACTCCAATTCCTTGTAGCTACCACTCTACTTTGTACTCCATTTCCTTCTAGCTACCACTCTACTTTGTACTCCATTTCCTTGTAGCTACCACTCTACTTTGTACTCCATTTCCATGTAGCTACCACTCTACTTTGTACTCCATTTCCTTCTAGCTACCACTCTACTTGGTACTCCATTTCCTTGTAGCTATCACTCTACTTGGTACTCCAATTCCTTGTAGCTACCACTCTACTTGGTACTCCAATTCCATGTAGCTACCACTCTACTTGATACTCCATTTCCTTGTAGCTACCACTCTACTTTGTACTCCATTTCCTTGTAGCTACCACTCTACTTTGAACTCCATTTCCTTGTAGCTACCACTCTACTTTGTACTCCATTTCCATGTAGCTACCACTCTACTTTGTACTCCAATTCCATGAAGCTACAACTCTAATTTGTACTCCATTTCCTTGTAGCTACCACTCTACTTTGTACTCCATTTCCTTGTAGCTACCACTCTACTTTGTACTCCATTTCTTTGTAGCTACCACTCTACTTTGTACTCCATTTCCTTGTAGCTACCACTCTAGTTTGTACTCCAATTCCATGCAGCTACCACTCTACTTTGTACTCCATTTCCTTGTAGCTACCACTCTACTTTGTACTCCAATTCCTTGTAGCTACCACTCTACTTTGTACTCCATTTCCTTGTAGCTACCACTCTACTTTGTACTCCATTTCCTTGTAGCTACCACTCTACTTGGTACTCCATTTCCTTGTAGCTACCACTCTACTTTGTACTCCATTTCCTTGTAGCTACCACTCTACTTTGTACTCCATTTCCTTGTAGCTACCACTCTACTTTGTACTCCAATTCCTTGTAGCTACCACTCTACTTTGTACTCCATTTCCTTGTAGCTACCACTCTACTTGGTACTCCATTTCCTTGTAGCTACCACTCTACTTTGTACTCCATTTCCTTGTAGCTACCACTCTACTTTGTACTCCATTTCCTTGTAGCTACCACTCTACTTTGTACTCCATTTCCTTGTAGCTACCACTCTACTTTGTACTCCATTTCCTTGTAGCTACCACTCTACTTGGTACTCCAATTCCTTGTAGCTACCACTCTACTTGATACTCCATTTCCTTGTAGCTACCACTCTACTTTGTACTCCATTTCCTTGTAGCTACCACTCTACTTTGTACTCCATTTCCTTGTAGCTACCACTCTACTTTGTACTCCAATTCCTTGTAGCTACCACTCTACTTTGTACTCCATTTCCTTGTAGCTACCACTCTACTTTGTACTCCATTTCCTTGTAGCTACCACTCTACTTTGTACTCCATTTCCTTGTAGCTACCACTCTACTTGGTACTCCATTTCCTTGTAGCTACCACTCTACTTTGTACTCCATTTCCTTCTAGCTACCACTCTACTTTGTACTCCAATTCCTTGTAGCTACCACTCTACTTGGTACTCCATTTCCTTGTAGCTACCACTCTACTTTGTACTCCATTTCCTTGTAGCTACCACTCTACTTTGTACTCCATTTCCTTCTAGCTACCACTCTACTTGGTACTCCATTTCCTTGTAGCTACCACTCTACTTTGTACTCCAATTCCTTGTAGCTACCACTCTACTTTGTACTCCATTTCCTTGTAGCTACCACTCTACTTTGTACTCCATTTCCTTGTAGCTACCACTCTACTTTGTACTCCATTTCCATGTAGCTACCACTCTACTTGGTACTCCAATTCCTTGTAGCTACCACTCTACTTTGTACTCCATTTCCATGTAGCTACCACTCTACTTGGTACTCCATTTCCTTGTAGCTACCACTCTAATTGGTACTCCATTTCCTTGTAGCTACCACTCTACTTGGTACTCCAATTCCTTGTAGCTACCACTCTACTTTGTACTCCATTTCCATGTAGCTACCACTCTACTTGGTACTCCAATTCCTTGTAGCTACCACTCTACTTGGTACTCCATTTCCTTGTAGCTACCACTCTACTTTGTACTCCATTTCTTTGTAGCTACCACTCTACTTGGTACTCCATTTCCTTGTAGCTACCACTCTACTTTGTACTCCAATTCCTTGTAGCTACCACTCTACTTTGTACTCCATTTCCTTGTAGCTACCACTCTACTTTGTACTCCAATTCCTTGTAGCTACCACTCTACACTGTGGCCACGTTTCGATGCTGTATTCCAATTCTATCCAGTTCTATCTCTTTGCTGAACTTTCCTTTCGATGTAGCTAAGTCTACATGCTGAACTCAACTTCCGTCGTAAGATAGCCTTAGGACATCTTCACTCAGGCTGAATCTCTTCTGAGCCTGCTGATAAGCCGTCACTCCGGACATGGGGACACCAGCCGTCACTCTGGACACGGGGGACACCAGCCGTCACTCCGGACATGGGGACACCAGCCGTCACTCCGGACACGGGGGACACCAGCCGTCACTCTGGACACGGGGGCACCAGCCGTCACTCCGGACACGGGGGACACCAGCCGTCACTCTGGACACGGGGGACACCAGACGTCACTCCAGACACGGGGGACACCAGCCGTCACTCCAGACACGGGGGACACCAGCCGTCACTCTGGACACGGGGGACACCAGCCGTCACTCCGGACATGGGGACACCAGCCGTCACTCCGGACACCAGCCGTCACTCCAGACACGGGGGACACCAGCCGTCACTCTGGACACGGGGGACCCCAGCCGTCACTCTGGACACGGGGGACTGTCACTCCAGACACCAGCCGTCACTCCGGACACCAGCCGTCACTCCGGACACCAGCCGTCACTCCAGACACGAGGGACACCAGCCGTCACTCCGGACACCAGCCGTCACTCCAGACACCCCAGAAGTCACTCCGGACAAGGGGGACACCAGCCGTCACTCCGGACACGGGGGACACCAGCCGTCACTCCGGACACGGGGGACACCAGCCGTCACTCCGGACACGGGGGACACCAGCCGTCACTTCGGACACCAGCCGTCACTCCAGACACCAGAAGTCACTCCGGACACGGGGGACACCAGCCGTCACTCCGGACACGGGGGACACCAGCCGTCACTCCGGACACTAGCCGTCACTCCGGACACTAGCCGTCACTTCGGACACCAGCTGTCACTCCACACACCAGCCGTCACTCCGGACACCAGCCGTCACTCCGGACACCAGCCGTCACTCCAGACACGGGGGACACCAGCCGTCACTCCGGACACCAACCGTCACTCCGGACACCAGCCGTCAATCCAGACACCAGAAGTCACTCCGGACACGGGGGACACCAGCCGTCACTCCAGACACCAGCCGTCACTCCAGACACCAGCCGTCACTCCGGACACGGGGGACACCAGACGTCACTCTGGACACGGGGTACACCAGCCATCACTCCGGACACCAGCCGTCACTCTGGACACTAGCCGTCACTCCAGACACCAGCCGTCACTCCGGACACCAGCCGTCATTCCGGACGCGGGGGACACCAGCCGTCACTCTGGACACGGGGGACATCAGCCGTCACTCCGGACACCAGCCGTCACTTCGGACACCAGCCGTCACTTCGGCCACCAGCCGTCACTTCGGACACCAGCCGTCACTCCAGACACCAGCCGTCACTCCAGACACCAGCCGTCACTCCGGACACCAGCCGTCACTCCGGACACCAGCCGTCACTTCGGACACCAGCCGTCACTTCGGACATGGGGGACACCAGCCGTCACTCTGGACACGGGGGACACATGCCGTCACTCTGGACACGGGGGACACCAGCCGCCACTCTGGACACGGGGGACACCAGCCGTCACTTCGGACACCAGTCGTTACTTCGGACACCAGCCGTCACTTCGGACACCAGCCGTCACTTCGGACACCAGCTGTCACTCGGACACGGGGACACCAGCCGTCACTTCGGACACCAGCCATCACTCCGGACACGGGGACACCAGCCGTCACTCTGGACACGGGGGACACCAGCAGTCACTCTGGACACGGTGGACACCAGCGGTCACTCTGGACACCAGCCGTCACTCCGGACACCAGCCGTCACTCCGGACACCAGCCGTCACTTCGGACACCAGCCGTCACTCCGGACACCAGCCATCACTCCGGACACCAGCCGTCACTTCGGACACCAGCCGTCACTTCGGACACGGGGAACACCAGCCGTCACTCTGGACACGGGGGACACCAGCCGTCACTATGGACATGGGGGACACCAGCCGTCACTCTGGACACGGGGGACACCAGCCGTCATTCTGGACACGGGGGACACCAGCCGTCACTCCGGACACCAGCCGTCACTCCGGACACCAGCAGTCACTCCGGACACCAGCCGTCACTTCGGACACCAGCCGTCACTTCGAACAAGGGGGACACCAGCCGTCACTTCGAACAAGGGGGACACCAGCCGTCACTCTGGACACAGGGGACACCAGCCGTCACTCTGGACACGGGAGACACCAGCCGTCACTCCGGACACGGGGGACACCAGCCGTCACTCCGGACACCCGCCGTCACTTCGGACACGAGCCGTCACTCCGGACACGGGGGACACCAGCCGTCACTCTGGACACGGGGGACATCAGCCGTCACTCTGGGCACGGGGGACACCAGCCGTCACTCTGGACACTGGGGACACCAGCCGTCACTCCGGACACGGGGGACACCAGCCGTCACTCTGTACATCAGCCGTCACTTCGGACACCAGCCGTCACTCCGGACACGGTGGACACCAGCCGTCACTCTGGACACGGGGGACACCAGCCATCACTCTGGACACGGGGGAAACCAGCCGTCATTCTGGACACGGGAGACACCAGCCGTCACTCCGGACACCAGCCGTCACTCCGGACACCAGCCGTCACTTCGGACACGAGCCGTCACTCCGGACACGGGGGACACGAGCCGTCACTCCGGACACGGGGGACACCAGCCGTCACTCTGGGCACTGGGGAGACCAGCCGTCACTCCGGACACGGGGGACACCAGCCGTCACTCTGGACATCAGCCGTCACTTCGGACACCAGCCGTCACTCCGGACACGGGGGACACCAGCCGTCACTCCGGACACGGGGGACACCAGCCGTCACTCCGGTGTGTGTGTGTGTGTGTGTGCGCGCGCGCGCGCGCGCGCGTGTGTGTGTGTGTGTGTGTGTGTGTGTGTGTGTGTGTGTGTGTGTGTGTGTGTGTGTGTGTGTGTGTGTGTGTGTGTGTGTGTGTGTGTGTGTGTGTGTGTGTGTGTGTGTGTGTGTGTGTGTGTGTGTGTGTGTGTGTGATGATCAATTAAGTTTCGTCGACAAACCTACAAATTGTCGCCCCCCACCTCCAACCCCGATGCCTCGTTCCCAGTGTTGTAGCGACAAGCAGGCTCGCACTCCATGCCTCTAGATCTGCGTATTGGCCGTCCGGCATCGTACAGACGCCGCACTCTCTGTGCGGACGCCAGTCAGACTGAGGGGTGGAGTGGGTCAGGGAGGGCGCATCCCAAAGCATCAGTGACCACCGCTAATCCCCAGCGTGCGCTCAGCGCTGCCAGGTCGATGGCGGCCGGAGCAGAGATGTGCTAATGGAGCACAGCGGAGTCCATCCTCTCGCTGCCCTTACACTGGCCTCCACCATCGCAGTCCAATCGCCAGGCAATAGCGCAAAGTAGTCCCTCCAGGCGCTCCTGTGCTGGGCTGCATATGAACCTACTACTCGGTAGTAGGCAACTAAATGGGAAGTTTGCTACTAAATTGCGAAGTAAGGTGTGCATGAAAGCTGAATACGCGTAGTTACCTCCTAAGTTGGCCACTAAACAACCCAAAATTTAGTGGTGCTCTGTATCAGCACTACACGGCTAAATAGCCAACTAATTGCAAATTTCAATGGTGGACCTCTCTCGGGTTTGCACAGAAAACGCTCTATTTCGGGATACTAGCAACCCATCCAAAGAAAATGTAAGCCATGCACAGCATTAATTTATCAAAGCTGTATGTTGAATGCATCAATAGGTTGTGAAAGCTTTTACATTTTACAAATCGAATGCAGGTCGACGCATCCACGCTGAAGCATGAGTTACCCGTTGCCATCGGTCACGGCTTATTACAGAGAAGCGTCATCAGTCATCCGTCATCCTTCCGGCGGTTCAGTGAGGGAGGAGAAAGCTTCTGCGCCAGAGACACGAGACACAATACGTGCTTTTACATCGATAAACCGTCAACGTTGCTGTGGCGTCTGATTAAAAAAGCAAGCAACAACAACAACAACAACAACAACCAACTGAGTGCCAACCATTTCCCAGACAGGCCTGAATCCCAAATCATCAGGCTGCTTCTTGTGACACTGCGCATCACGTGTCGACCCCGAGGCACTCAGCACCGATTTCCCGTCATGACGGATTTGGCTTAAATCACCCGAGAGTTTGGAGCACAGACTACGGGGCGGCCTGCATGGCGCGTCACATCGACAGCGACTCGGGTTCGAGTGTCGCTCCTCGGGGCCCCCGGAAAGCTTTCTGCGCGCACCCCTTCTCCGGGCATCACAGTCGCGCAACTCGCACTAACCGCAGCGTCTTCCTCTGGCGCCACTGGCCGTGTGCCTGACCTCCGCGAGGGAGAAGAGCTTCAGGTTGCAGAGGACGTGCATTTCTACTGGAGCTGGAAGCCACGAGGGGAGCAGGTCGGGACAGCACGTCACCCTCACGCAGGGGAGCCAGGTCCTTGTCTGGACGGCCACAGCCACTGGGCAAGGCACTCGCAACACAGATCGTGTACACGATCTTGGCCAGCAACCATCTGGCGTGGGGACGTGCAGTGGCGTGGAGTGGAGTGGAGTGCAGTGCAGTGCAGTGGAGTAGGGTGGAGTGAAGTGGAGTGGAGTGGAATGCAGTGGAGCGGAGTGCAGTGAGGTGGAGCGGAGTGCAGTGAGGTGGAGTGGAGTGGAGTGGAGTGGAGTGGAGTGGTGTGGAGTGGAGTAGGGTGGAATGGAGTGGAGTGGAGTGGAATGCAGTGGAGCGGAGTGCAGTGAGGTGGAGTGGAGTGGAGTGGAATGCAGTGGAGCGGAGTGCAGTGAGGTGGAGTGGAGTGGAATGGAGTGGAGTGCAGTGCAGTGCAGTGGAGTAGGGTGGAATGGAGTGGAGTGGAGTGGAGTGCAGTGCAGTGGAGTGCAGTGAACTGAGTGGAGTGGAGTGAGTGAGTGAGTGAGTGAGTGAGTGAGTGAGTGAGTGAGTGAGTGAGTGAGTGAGTGAGTGAGTGAGTGAGTGAGTGAGTGAGTGAGTGAGTGAGTGAGTGGAGTGAGTGAGTGAGTGAGTGAGTGAGTGAGTGAGTGAGTGAGTGAGTGAGTGAGTGAGTGAGTGAGTGAGTGGAGTGAGTGAGTGAGTGAGTGAGTGAGTGAGTGGAGTGAGTGAGTGAGTGAGTGAGTGAGTGAGTGAGTGAGTGGAGTGAGTGAGTGAGTGAGTGAGTGAGTGAGTGAGTGGAGTGAGTGAGTGGAGTGAGTGAGTGAGTGAGTGAGTGAGTGGAGTGAGTGAGTGAGTGAGTGAGTGGAGTGGAGTGAGTGGAGTGAGTGGAGTGAGTGAGTGAGTGAGTGGAGTGGAGTGAGTGAGTGGAGTGAGTGAGTGGAGTGAGTGGAGTGAGTGAGTGAGTGAGTGAGTGAGTGGAGTGAGTGAGTGGAGTGGAGTGGAGTGGAGTGGAGTGGAGTGGAGTGGAGTGGAGTGGAGTGGAGTGCAGTGGAGTAGGGTGGAGTGGAGTAGGGTGGAGTGGAGTGAAGTGGAGTGGAGTGCAGTGGAGTGCAGTGCAGTAAAGTAGGGTGGAATGGAGTGGAGTGGAGTGGAATGCAGTGGAGCGGAGTGCAGTGAGGTGGAGTAGGGTGGAATGGAGTGGAGTGGAGTGCAGTGCAGTGGAGTAGGGTGGAATGGAGTGGAGTGGAGTGGAATGCAGTGGAGCGGAGTGCAGTGAGGTGGAGTAGGGTGGAATGGAGTGGAGTGGAGTGGAGTGGTGTGGAGTGGAGTGGAGTGGAGTGCAGTGGAGTGGAGTGCAGTGGAGTGGAGTGCAGTGGAATTCAGTGCAGTGCAGTGCAGTGCAGTGGAGTGCAGTGGAGTGGAGTGGAGCGGAGTGCAGTGAGGTGGAGTGGAGCTGAGAGGAGAGGAGTGGAGGAGGGCGGAGTGGAGTGCACTGGCGTGGAGTGGATTGAAGTGGAGTGCAGTGAAGTGCAGTGTAATGCAGTGGAGTGCACTTTAGTGGAGTGCACTGGAGTGAGATGGGGTGGGGTGGGGTGGGTGGCGTAGGGTGGGATGGGCAGAGGGTGGGAAGTATTAGGGTTTCGGTTCCTCCAATCCATCCTGTATGTGATTAGCATGTTTGTTTTTTTGGCGTTCCGTTTGATTTGAACTTAACTTCCTCTCCATCTCGGGCTGGGGAAGCGCCAAGCTAGACAGGCCGAGATCGGCTGAGCTCTGAAGAGCGATTCCAATCTGCCGCTGAAACCTCTAGGAGAGGAGAGCCAAGGCGCCAGCACTGACGGGAAGGAAGAGCGACGGCTGGGAGGTGAGTCTTATCGCTGGCGGAGAAAAAAGGCGGCTTCGATAAGTGTCGGGGCCAAGAAACGGAGGCAAGGGTCGATAATGCAAAGAGAGAAAAAGACGACACATCGGCCTCCATCAGCCTCCCTCCTCCGCAACCTTTGACCTTGTCTGGGCTTCGGAAAAAGCAAACTGGAGGAGAGGGACAGCCATGTGTGTGTGTGTGTGTGTGTGTGTGTGTGTGTGTGTGTGTGTGTGCGTGTGTGTGTATGTGTATGTGTGTATGTGTATGCGTGTGAAGAAGAGAGATCCGAGCGCTGTGGTAATCTTGTTGCATCGTAGGCGTGAGCTGGAGCTAAAGGGAGGCTGTTGCACCTCTCCTACTCCATTATCAGGACAGAACTCCGTTTAGCAGGACAAACCCAGGTTCCTTAGTCAAGGGTACATAATTTTATTCAGCGATACACAAGCTGGGAGAGGGAGACCACCAGACAGACACGTCTGCTCTCCGCCGCTCTCCTCTTCTGTCTCTCCGCTATCCCACGTCTCGCCTCTTTTACAGAGGATATACAATCACGTGTCACTAAACAGGAAGGGTTTGCTTCCCCCGATTCCCACGCTCTCTCAGACTCCAGCTCCGGACAGACGGATTCCGGCATAAACAAATGTCACCTCTGGTCAGAAGAGCGAGATGGACAGATATATAGGGAACTCCAGGAATGGGCGCTCACAACAACACAAGTCAGGAAGGGTCACCACAGAGTGAAATCGGAGAGGCCCCTCCCCTGGTCAGACCGATTTTAAGATAAACAAATGTCACCTCTGGTCAGAAGAGCGAGATGGACAGATAGATAGGGAACTCCAGGAATGGGCGCTCACAACAACACAAGTCAGGAAGGGTCACCACAGAGTGAAATCCGAGAGGCCCCTCCCCTGGTCAGACCGATTTTAAGATAAACAAATGTCCCTGTTCCCAGAAGAGCTAGATGAGAGAGAGAGAGAGAGAGAGAGAGAGAGAGAGAGAGAGAGAGAGAGAGATCTGTAACCTCTCACATCTTCCCCTTGCATTTTCCGAACATCGTCCTCGATGTACAATACAACGCACAATTTCACATGAACAATGGACATTAACTCAGTGTTGGTTATTCAACTTGTAGCGAGCTTAATCATTCAACGAGTTAAGACACTGCCAACAAAGGACACAACAGAAAATGAGACTCGTGCCTATCAGACTAAAACCGGCATTTTGCCGTCCATTTTAGTGGATGATTACCACAAGTTCCACTACACAGAAAACACTCCGGGTCCTGACTGACCATCTATCTCAGTGCCAAACCTGCACTCTCATAATCCCCTAATGGACTCGAACCACTGGGATTACACGGCAACACTCAAAACAAAGACTTATTCTAGGCGTGAACTGGTCACACAAATGAAGCTTTGGGCGGTCGTTAACCTTAACCACAAAGATCATTTTACCAAGAATGGACATAAAACAAAACTAGACACTCCGACGCATGCTACCACAACATGAGAACAGCTAATGAAACCTTGGGTGGTATTTGACCTTGAACCACAAGGATTACTTTGTCCCCCACGAACAAGGAAACAAACTTACAAATGCCACACTTACAGAATAACACCACAATCGAGGAACAAAATATTAAGTTCTCAAACTCTTCGTTCTCTTCTCCCTATTCCTGGCCGACACATAAAAGGACCAACCACAGAAATAGAAATGATTATATCTAAACCCTCCGTTCCGTGGAAACTACCATAATGGAAACATGCACACGATAACACGTAGTCCAAGTATTGGGTAATCAGACTCAAAATTGTACAATGAAGTTTCAGAAGAACCCTCTTTGTCATTAGCTACGACTATGACATAGATTAAACAGTTCATGAAAAGAATACTCAGAGGCATGCATATATAAGGAATATAATGGTGACCTTACCAGGCAGGTAGGACGAAATGCACTACACACACGTACTAACTTTATCCCAGGAGTAGAAACACATGCATGTCCAGTCCGGAAGTTCAATTTCAGCAACAACATGAGAACACTAGGAAATTTCTACTATATCTCCTTGACTATAACTCCTTGAGATGGCATCTACACATAAGGCAAGCCATGTGCACCTTGTATGTACATATGTACATAAGTTTGGATGCAGAAGGTGACAAGGATGCACACAAGCTGCATGGCTATTGCAACAAAAAAGGGATGTGGAGAGCTCGGTTGTTGCCATCGCCCGGGAAAGCATTGAGCCCTTCTGCGTTCTCCATCTGCTTTCTTCTTCATGCAGTCCCGTTGGGTATGGCCCCGCCTCTGGCAGTAGAAGCACTGGACTTTGGACGGTTTTGTAGTCATTGCCTTCCGCTGTTGGAGTTCGGTCGTGGCTGCGGTCAGCTGCCTCCTCAACTCCTCCACTTCGCCTGGCACCACTTGTACTGCCTCTTGGAAGGAGTCGCGGACGCAATCTTGCCTCGTCCAGCGCATCGCCTCCGCCCTCACCTCCAGGAAATCGCAATACTCTCGATCCCTCACAAATCTCTCCATGTCTCGTCGGAGGGATGGAGGTTGGAGGCCGGCGACGAACTGATCCCGGATCAGTGCAGCATCCAGAGGGGCATGCCGGTGGCGCCTGATCCTTGCTGCCAGAGCCTGCAGTGAGTGACTGTACTCCAGTATCCCCTCGCCAAGTCCCTGTCGCCGGGTATGGAAAGCCTGGAGGAGACTCTGCAACGGACGACAGTCTCCAAAAACCTCCTGTAGAATGTGGAACACTTCCTCCGGCGTCTGCGGTTCTCTGCCGAGAACCTCGATCTTGGCAGGGCCCTCCAAGTGTCTTATTACGAAGTCGGCACTCATGCCTTCATCCATCCGGAGTG
>JAWQFJ010027278.1:0-12500 GCA_034096865.1 Theodoxus fluviatilis
CCACACAGGACACAGGACACAGCACACTCCACACAACACACAGCACACAGGACACAGCACACAGGACACAGCGCCCAGGACACAGCACCCAGGACACAGCACACAGGACACAGCACACAGCACACAGCACACAGGACACAGCACACAGGACACAGCACACAGGACACAGCACACAGCACACAGCACACAGGACACAGCACACAGGACACAGGACACAGCACACAGGACACAGCACACAGGACACAGCACACAGGACACAGCACACAGGACACAGGACACAGCACACAGGACACAGCACACAGGACACAGCACCCAGGACACAGCACACAGGACACAGGACACAGCACACAGGACACAGCACCCAGGACACAGCACACAGGACACAGCACACAGGACACAGCGCCCAGGACACAGCACACAGGACACAGCACACAGGACACAGCACACTCCACACAGCACACAGCACACAGGACACAGCGCCCAGGACACAGCACACAGGACACAGCACCCAGGACACAGCACACTCCACACAGCACTTGCCTGATCATGCCTGAGTTCGGGGCCTGGCTCCACCACCACAGTGGAGTTGGAGGAGATGAGCGCGTTGGTGATGGTCAGGGCCTCATCCACTGCAAGACAGGGAGGGACACAACTGGCTCAGTTTCCTCTCATACAAATCTCAAGACAAGAACAAGATTAACTCAATTTCCTCTCACACACAAATCTCGCCTCATTTGAGGGCACAAGAACTCATGAGGTGATGAGGACAAAAGTACAGAATAAATTATTTGATGGAGCATCAGACTTATCAAGCAAACATTTTAAGAAATTTAAACTAATTTCTATGTTTTCTTGACATACTTACCAGTAGACAAACCAGAGATATATGACCCTTTGACCTCGAAAAAGAATTAGCATAATTATTACCCACACGTGCTAGCCTGCATCGGCCAATCCGATTGCTTATACCAAGCAGACAGGCCGCGGCAAGGGAGGTAACAAATAAGGCTGCAGGCAGCACGTCCCACACTTTGACAATGCTGAGATAACTCGAGCAAATGCACAAACGGGGAGGTGGGTGGGACAATAATTTGTCTACTGGTAAGTATGTCAAGAAAACATAGAAATTAGTTTAAATTTCTTAAAGTTTTCATTCCATACTGACCAGTAGACAAACCAGAGATATGATTGCCCAGCAATGGGGGGTGGGTTGTGCAAAACACCTGACTAACATTTAAATAAAATAAAAAACCACTCACCACAAAACACGAACAGCCGAACCCGCAACAACCAACTGTTGATGCCAAAGGTGTCAATGACACGAACTCTAACAACAAGGAACTAGCCAGGTGAACCCATGTTGGAAAGAAGCCAGGCCGAAAAGTTCAACACGTGAACATTCAGATGGCCAATTCCCGAACGAGGTTCACGAGAGTGCACGCAGAGAGATGAAGCTCGATGCGTTCCCCATCAGCCATAGCCAGCATCAGAGAAGCAGAAAGCTCCAGGCCAGAAAGGCACGACCAGGATCATGCGAGGACGCTCCCGGCCGACCGTGACCAACACCCTCGGAAGAAGGCGCGTGGGAGGGAAAGCGTAGAATGCCATGCTCGACCACGACCTAGCAAAGGCATCCCGCCCGAGAGCCTGTGGATCATACCAAGGCGAGAAGTAACACGGCAACGCGTGTTGAACCGGGTGCGAACCGATCCACCATCGGCTTGCCCCAGCAAAGCCACACCTGCTCTAGAGTCGGATGCCTACAGTCCACTCTGAAGGCCGAACCTGATACATCCGGCTCAGGTGATCCGCCAGCATACAGTGTTCAAAAAAAGTAGAGGATATTGATATACATGAGACTATAACCAAATTCCGTTTATAATCAGAGACTTGCTTTATTTCATTATGGATGCAACAGCATGTTAACAACATTTTCAAAGCACAAATCAACAACTAAATTAGTCACGTGACTTTTTACACGCTTTCCCTCAAAGCAGGGTGACATTTCAAAAATAACAAAAGTTCTGAAAGTCTCTAATAACGGGTTGGGCCTCCGTTAACGGTCGAACAGGCTGTGCAGCGCCTCCTCATGCTGTTGATGTGCTGCCTGATGGTTGCTTGAGGAATTGCAGCCCATTCCTGCTGAAGGACAAGGGCCAGCTGCTGAAGGTTCTGGGGAGCTGGAACGACATCCCGGACACGTCTCCCCAGAAAGTCCCACAGGTTTTCAATAGGGGACAGGTCGGGGGACATCGATGGCCATGGCAGGGAATTGATCTGCCGTCTTTGCAGGTGATTCCTGACGACATTTGCTCGATGAGCTGGGGCATTGTCGTCCTGCAAGATGAATCCCGGCCCATGGCGGCGTGCAAAGGGCACAACAAGTGGATCAATGATGTTGTCCCGGTAGTAGACACCATTGACATTGCCCTGGCACACATGAAGGGGCGTTCTGCCAGTGCTGGTGATGCCACCCCACACCATAACGCTGCCCCGTCCAAAGCGGTGGTGAGCAATCATGTTGTCCTGATGATAACGGTCTCCACGATGCCTCCAAACCCGCACCCGGCCATCGTTGAAGTCCAGCTCGAACATCGATTCGTCCGAAAACATCACGTCACCCCATTGGCGCCTGGTCCATCGTTGGTGGTTGCGGCTCCAGGCGCTTCTTGCTTGGCGATGGCGTGGTGTGAGAGGCAACACTATCCGCGGTCTAAAGGCGTTCACCTGAGCGTCGTGCAACCGGTTTCGGATGGTCTGGGCGGAGACTTGAACCCCTGCTACCCGTTGGAGGTGTTGTCTCAACCGGGTAGCACTTTGGGTGTTGTTTCGTTGAGCATGATTGGTGATGATCAAGTCTTGACGACGGGTGGTTATTCTTGGTCGCCCACTTCTAGGCCTGTCGACAACTTCTCCGGTATTACGGTAACGGTTCCACAGTCTGCTGATGACAGACTGTGAAACACCAAGGTGTCTTGCCACGTTCACCTGCGTACTTCCGGTCTGTAGCATTCCGACTCCGACCCATCTTTGGTCTTCTCTTAGCCGCTTCATGATTTCAACTGAAGTTTTGACCGACTGTGTGGCTAGAACACACTTGCCAGGAGTGAGTACAGTCAAAATTATTCGATTTGCACGTGGTTTTGACCCAGAAAACCTTTGTGTGAAAATGGGGCATTGACCCCAAACTGCCTTGCGTTAATTTACTTTTTTGCACGAGCATCCAGGAACTAGGTCAATGGTGTGAAAATGTTGGGCAATGGGGTGGCTATCCATGACCATCAATAAATAATTCCTGCCTTCTAAGATTCATCTGATTTTTATGCTTCAAACTCAATATCCCCTACTTTTTTTGAACACTGTATTCAACTTTCCAGGAATGAACTTCGTGGAAAAAGAAATGCCATGGGAATCAGCCCAAACCAGAATCTCCCAGCTTTGAGAGACAGAGTCGCAGAGACTGTGCCTCCTAGACGCCCGAGATAACCGGAACAACCTGCGTACCCAGCAGATAAGCGACCTCCTCTTCCAACACCTTTACCCTCTCAGGGTGAAAGGGTTTAGGAAAAGCAAGAGGCTCACGTGACAGATGCGGAGGAGTCGTGAGCGGAAAAATCCGTCCCGCACCACCCGCAGAATAGCGCTGTCGTGAAGTTGCCACCGCCACACGGCAAAAGCCCGTTGCAGAGCGTGTGCACGCGTAGAAGAAGAACGAAGTCAGCGCGGCAGAACACTGGAACTGCGCCCCTGAAAAGGCCGAACCGCAGCCGCGCCAACGGTTCCTCACCGGAAGAGTCCACAGACAGAGAGCAAAAGGAGCGTTGGTCGGCCGACACAACGTCCCCCCCCCCCCACAGCCGCATTGGAACCAGGGTCCGAGAACCGAGCGTACCAACTCGCTGGGCTCTGATCCGGTCGTTCTAGACTCGCCTCCCCGCAGGGAGAAACACAGTCAACGACTGCAGAGTCAGAGGAGAAAACAGACCCATGACCGCGCCGCCCCGCCCCGTTTGACCTTCCGGAAGCGCGGGGCCGGGACCCATGGGAGTGCGCAGAAGGAGGGCAGCGTGATCACCGGACCAAACAGTGTCTGCTGAACGGCCGGGAGCCACGCTCTGCCTAGGGCCCCCCGCCGAGCTCGACCTTGCGAGAGCTCGGTGGGGTTGCCGCTCCGCCCGACCCGACGGGAGCACAGGGGCGGGGCACAAGGGAGTGCACGGAAAGGGTTCACCGGACCAAGCAGTGCCGGAAGCAGCGCTCTGCCGAGGCCCCACCGCAGGGCTCAACCTTGCGGGAGCACGGGAGCGGAGCACAGAGAACACAGGAAAGGAGGAAGGGTGCTCACCGAACCAAGCAGTGTCAGCTGATGGCCGGGAGCAGCGCTCCTGCCAAGGCCCCACCGCCGGCTCGACCTGACGGGAGCACAGGGGCGGGCACAAGGGAGTGCACGGAAGGATGCACCGGACCAAGCAGTACCAGCTGTATGGCTGGAAGCAGCGCTCTGCCGAGGCCCCACCGCAGGGCTCGACCTTGCGGGAGCACGGGGGCGGAGCACAGAAGAAAGCACAGAGGAGAGCACAGGAAAGGGGCGAGGGGCGGCAGATCACCGGACCAAACAGCGTCTGCGGAATGGCCGGGAGCAACGCCCTGCCGCGCCCCCACCTCAGAGCTCGACCTCAAGAGAGCGTGCCGGGGTTGAAGCACCCCCCTGCTCGACCTGACGGAAGAGCGGGGGCGTGACCCAGCGGAAGGCGCGGGGTGACGGGCAACTTGATCCGCATACCAGACAGTGTCTGCTGAATGGACGGGATCAGCGCTGTGTCGTGCCCCCACCGCGGAGCACGATCTCGCGGAAGCGCGAAAGTGTCGGCTGCACACTGCCCCGGACGACCCCCCGGGAGCACAGGGCGGGGCACAGGGGACCGCCTGGAGCGGGAGGCGGCATGCTCACCGAAACAGACAGTGTCAGCTGAATGAACGGGATCAACGCTCCGCCGTCGCCCCACCGTAGCTCAACCTTGCGGAAGCGTGGTGGGGCCGTGATCACCGGACCAGACAGTGTTAGCTGAATGGCCGGGATCAATATTCTGCCGTGGCCTCACCATCCCGCTCGATCTTCCGAAAGCACAGGGCGGGGCACGTGACCGGAAGGGGCGGGTGGCGCCATGCTCACCGAACCAGACAGTGTCAGCTGAATGGACGGGATCAACGCTCCGCCGTCCTTGCGGGAGCACGGGGGCGGGGCCACAGGATAGAGGCAGGGTGCGTCACCGGACCGAGCAGTGTTAGCTGCTGGCCCGGCGAAGCGCTCCCGCCGAGGAGAGAGGCAGGGTGCGTCACCGGACCGAGCAGTGTCAGCTGCTGGCCGGGAGCAGCGCTCACGCCGAGGACCCACCGCAGGGCTCGACCTTGCGGGAGCACGGGGCGGGGCACAGAGGAAAGCACAGAGAAGAGCACAGAATAGAGGCAGGGTGCGTCACCGGACCGAGCAGTGTCAGCTGCTGGCCGGGAGCAGCACTCCTGCCGAGGCCCCACCGCAGGGCTCGACCTTGCGGGAGCACGGGGGCAGGGCCACAGGATAGAGGCAGGGTGCGTCACCGGACCGAGCAGTGTTAGCTGCTGGCCGGGCGCAGCGCTCCCGCCGAGGAGAGAGGCAGGGTGCGTCACCGGACCGAGCAGTGTCACCTGCTGGCCGGGAGCAGCGCTCACGCCGAGGAAAAAAGAGCACAGGATAGAGGCAGGGTGCGTCACCGGACCGAGCAGTGGCAGCTGCTGGCCGGGAGCAGCGCTCCTGCCGAGGCCCCACCGCAGGCTCGACCTTGTGGGAGCACGAGGGCGGGGCACAGAGGAAAGCAGAGGAAAGCACGGGAAGGGGGCAGGGTGCTCACCGGACCAAAACAGTGTCAGCTGGATGGCCGGAAGCTACTCTCTGCCGCGTCTGACCGCAGAACTCGACCCGAGGGGAGCGCGGGACCGCCTTCCGTGAGCGCCCAATACATACCTGTCCGAGCTCGACCCGTAAGGAGCGTGGGACAGCTTCCGACAGAAAGCCGCATCGCGCCACTATCCAAGGGCGCGGGAACCGGCCACAACTGACCGCACAATACATACCTGTCCAAGCTCGGAGGAGCGTGGAACCGCCTCCCGTCAGAAGCCACATCGCGCCACTATCCAAGGGCGCGGGAATGGCTACACTGACCGCACAATACATACCTGTCCGTGGAACGCCTTCCCACAGAAAGCCACATCGCGCCACTATCCAAGGGCGCGGGAACTGGCCACAACTGACCGCACAATACATACCTGTCCGTGGAACGCCTTCCCACAGAAAGCCACATCACGCCACTATCCAAGGGCGCGGGAACTGGCCACACTGACCGCACAACAACCGACCCAGCGGGAGAGGAGATAACAGATACTCCTGTTCCACTGGCCCGGGAGACATAGCCAGGGGAGAAGGCCCAGAGCGGAAACTCCGAGGGCTCACTCCCACCAGCAGAGAAAGCACTGTCGCCCAGTCAAGTGGCGACCGTTGCAATAGACGCGTGGTGGAACAGCACAGCCGCATGCGAAACTTCCGCCTCTATGCCTGGTTTTCCGACACAGGCACAGACACGAAGTACGCGAAGTACACCTACGCGTGGAGGACGAAGCAGAAGGAAGAGCAGAAGCACGCGTTCGTAAAGACCGCGTACCCCCTCTGCCCCCGACCTCGCTGCCCCAGTCGAGGCGACTCCAAATCCTGCACGCCACGAACAAGACCCCGCGTGGGGAAGTTCCGCCATGACCTGCAGACTGTGTAACAGCCCCGACGCCGAGACACGAACACACAGCCACACAGAAACATAACAGAAACGTGCGAGACTGAAACTCCGCAGCGCCACCTATCGACACAGGAAGGAGTGGAAGCCTCGCAACCCGACCGACGCATGGACGCCAGAGAAGGAAAAGCAGAAACACTCACTCGTAACTGGTGAGAATTCCAACCTCCCCCCGACGTTGCCTCCACCGCCTTGCCAACGCCCGGAGAATGCACGCCGCTAACACGCGCAAACTAAATGACGGACGCCATTAACGCTCACAGTCACAGCGAGGTGCCCGTCCCGAAGCCTGGGAATGGCGCACAGCGCAGCAACAAAACGAACGCGAGACAGCAACAAGCGAAAACAGCAGTCAGTCGGTGCTCGTATGACAAGCAACGACCACCACACAAGAAAACGAGCGCATGCCGCAACTTCCAAGCGCCCAATCCCAATGCCTAACCCAGCGTTCAACGAACGCCAAAGCTGCACGCCGCTAACCAAGGCGTGGGAGACGAAGTAGGAGGGTGAGATGAGCACGCGTTCATAAGAACAAGAACACCTCTCAACCTCCATGTCGCCGCCACCACAGAGAGTACGCCCTTCCTAGCCACGAAACGGAGTAGGTGCAGTCGCCATTAACGAGTGCGGTAGCCACGCCACCGACGTCGAGTAACAGCGAACAACCAACGAAAAAATGCACGTGAAGACAAGCAACAGACCTGTGCACCCTCCATTGGAATAATCGTAAGACAAGAAGATAAAAATCGTAAGAATTTTGGAAAAATCGTAAGATTTAAACGACTCGCCCGTGAACGGCGCAATTAGCGGGTCATCAGCTGTTCGCATCCAACCCTCACTGTCATCCTCTCCCACCTCTCGATCACTCGCAGCTTGAGAGGTCGGCATTCTTGAGCTAATTACAGCTTGCCTGATCACTTCATCTAAAGTTTCCTCATCATCTTCATCTTCGGCAGCTGAAGGATTAAAATCCTCAAACAGATTTCGCGATTGCGACATGTTGCCTCGAGCGTCCATGGGATAGCCCATAATTTCTACTATACCGCACATAAAATCGCCCTGATTTTTGATTAGCCAAGCTGAAGACTGTAGAGAAACCTCTTCTGCATGAACTGGAGTCAGTAAACGTAGAGTTATATGATAGGCTTGTACTTTGGCCGCGCTTGCCACTGGCGGACCACGAAGGCGAGCGCGGCAATTGCCGAAACTGGCCGAAATTGTACAGAAAAAAGTAATGCCGGTCCGTAGAGTGAAAAATCAGAAGATTTTTCATGCCAGGCAAAAATCGTAAAAATTACGATTTTATCGTTCATGCCAGGCGAAAATCGTAAAAACTACGATTTTATCGTACAAGTGCACAGGTCTGAAGCAAACAAGCAACGCCAGTCAGTCCTCGCGCGCACTGAAAGAGCGCTACACGCTAAAGCAACCACACACAGAGCGTGTACGCAAACAACTAAGCAACACACTCAGACACTGCTACACGAAGCGTCAAACAGACGCAACCGTGACGCACACCATACTTCCCTCAAGCTCCCAGCGAAGGAACAGCTAACTCCTTAAGTCACAGAACGTAACCCGAGGTAATCCCAGTAGCAAAAGTACCAGCGAAACGTAAAGTTTCGAAAATTGTCAAAAGTGTGGGACGTGCTACCTGCAGCCTTATTTATACAGGCAGGCACGAGGCATGGGAGAGTTACCTCCCTTGCCGCGGCCTGTCTGCTTGGTATAAGCAATCGGATTGGCCGATGCAGGCTAGCACGTGTGGGTAATAATTATGCTAATTCTTTTTCGAGGTCAAAGGGTCATATATCTCTGGTTTGTCTACTGGTCAGTATGGAATGAAAACACACACTTGTGTTGAGCCATTCCTACTAACAGCTACTGTTGTGTATGGGGACTTCCAGACATTCCTACAAACAGCTACTGTTGTGTACAGTGATTTCCAGACATTCCCACGAACAGCTACTGTTGCGTACAGTGATTTGCACATAGCCAAACATGTCCACATAGGAGTTACTATAGACATGAACACAGCATTATTACTGATGGCTGGATCATTTACATAGCAAATGCAAAAGGGGGGAGGGGGGGAGGAGAGAGGGGAAGCAAGGAACTGGTGGGGGGGGGGGGCAACACAGGAGGGGCAACTGCAGAAAGCAGGGACCTACCTGGGGGGGTCAGCTTCCCCGAGGGCAGCTTCACTCGGATGCGAGACAGCAGCTTGGCCTTGTCCAAGTTGTAGGCCTCCATGATCTTGTGCTTCAGATTTGCCACCGTCTGTGGCAAGAGCAGACAGGCAGTGTCATCGTCTCCTCTCATCAAACACAGTTCACTCATTCCAGAGCAGTCCATTCCAACAGCAGTGGTGCTTCTCCAGCCACTTCTCAGCAGACAAGGCCAACCTCTCCCTCTTGGACACTGAGAACTGTGGTGCCACCTCCTGCTGCCACAATGGCAATCCTGTCTCTAGCTGTCCACCTCCCTCTAGTCTAGTTGTGCCTCTCTCTACACACACCACACGCTGCATCAAGACAAGGAAATGTGACAGCACAGCTTGAATGAAATCCCATGCAAGCAAGTAGACACCACTCCACTTCTATGTGACACAGCAGCATTGTGGCTGACTGCAATGTCAACACTGCAGAATGGCAGCCACAAGCCAGAGACACCAGCCAGGTGAGACAATCAAATTATCATTTCTCCAGTATCATTACTAACATTTAATTATTCATTTTCTTTCATTGTTATCCAAACAAATTAAAGGGATTTAATTTTGACCTGTGTCCTCACTGTTCATTCTGTCTTGTTCCATCGTTTTGATAGAATGACGGTGAGACAGTGTTGCCAGTTCGGCTGTGTGTGTGTGTTTCCCCTAGACTTATTACTTAACCTTTAGAGCGCCGCCAATTTTCGTCATTGCTTTACCCCAGAGCCACAAATTTTATTATGTGTGGTCAAATTCAACACCATGTTTACTTAAAAAATCATCATTTATTACCCATTCAAGATTTGAAGTAGATTTTTGGAAGGTGAGTAGAAAAGTGGATGACCTACATGGTGCAATTAATGAAAATGCCATAGAATGTTTTTTTTCAGCTGCTAAAAAATATTGGAACACAGACAACAACAAAAAACAAACAAATTCACTGTGTTTTCCTACACTGCTCTATGTATTCAAGAATTCAACAGCTTTTGATGAAAATGCAAAAGTGCATAGATAGAGTCTCCAAGTAATGGAGATACATCTGAAAATGTTTTACAGTAAAACTAAAACAAAACAAAAAATCCTACAATTACTTACGCTAGGGAAGTCAGCCGAGTCATTTTCATCTAAATCAAGCTTTCGCTCCTCTCAGTCTTGATCTACAGACCACAACTGACATCGGTCGAAGCACTGTGTTTTCCTACACTGATCTATTTATTCAAGAAAACAACAGCTTTTGATTACTTGGAAATACATCTGAAAATGTTTTAGGGTAAAACAAAACAAAAATCCTACAATTACTTACGCTAGGGAAGTCAGCCAAGTCATTTTCATCTAAATCAAGCTCATGCTCCTCTCAATCTAAAGACCACAACACATCGTCGAAGCACGTGGTTGCCTCTCTATCCCTCCATCTCCCATCACATCAATGTCAGTAAAGCCTTCGAATTCATATTCTGAGAGTCATAATAAAAAAATAACTCCACAAGCGCTTCAATTTTTTCGTCAGTCGCCAAACTGGCAAAGAAAAAAGTCCCGTTCACAAACGACAAAGATGCAACTTCTTGAAAAAAATTGCAGAAAATTCGCCCACGTTATCTCAATCACCAAAATGGCAGATCTCGTTGCCACGTGATCCCTGCACATGATTGTGATATTTTTAGAACAGCATGACTTGATCATGGCAGCGTTAGGCAAGTAAACAAAGCACGTCACTATCGCTCGGCGGACGTCTGGGGAATGTACGCTGTGGCGCATCAATGCGCCGGCGGCGCTCTAAAGGTTAAAGAAAACGAGCTAGACGAGCTGCGTAACAGTATATTTCCCTATTATCGAATGAATCAAGCGGATTCGTGTGGTTTATATTCTATCCCATATCCTTCGTTGCAGTTGCCGATCAAACACACATATTAACACTGTCATCTTTTGTGTTTACATGATTTTTGCTCTCTCTCTCCAGCCTCAGCTCACACTTTTCCCTCCAAACTCGTGAAACCCAGGCGTACATTAACACACATTTTCTCAAATACAAAAAATAAAGCAATGTAATTTGAACAGCATTTTCACAACACAGATGCAATTTAAATGTATCATTTTCATGGCATCAGACAACACTAGCTTTGTACACAATGTCAACAGATGCTTTGGCATGTTTCCATTTGCAAAATGTAGGAGCTTTCACGACCTATTGATGCATTCAATAGCTTTGATAAATTAATGCTGTTCATGGCTTACATTTTCTTTGGATGGGTTTCTAGTATCCCAAATTACAGCTTTTACTGTGCAAACAGTAGACAGGTCCACCATTTAATTGTGGAATTAGTTGGCAAATACGGATTTAGTCCACCTCCTGATGTGGTCGAAACGTGGTCGTCAACTACCGTCCAAATGACAGACAGTCAGGTTTCATGCATTGCAGAGTGTGACGTTTAGTTGGCAACTGCCGTTCAGTTGGCAACTAAAGCTTTAGTCGGCTTTAATGCATCAGAGCCCAGAGCCCTACAGTCCATCAGTAGCAGAAGCAGGCAGTTTCTGCCCCCATGATGAGATGGAGGCAGCAGACAGGCACCTGGAGCTATAACCAGGTGTGGCCCTCCCCCTCGAGAGTGTCAGGAAGTGTAAAGAGCCAAAACACTTGTTGACAGGGACTCTTCCACTGAAGACCTTCTCTTGCCTCGCTCCTTTGGGAGTTTCCTGCCACTGCAGCTGTCAAATGTAAATACATGTAGACACTGGCCTGTTCCTTGCAAGATCCTTACTTTCCTTGCATCTATGCAACATGCAACAGAACACTTACCACCACTGCTCACCATCAGGATGTGACAGATGCTCGAAGGGAGGCTGATGCTGCAGTAGCCAAAAGTGCCATGCTCTGGCAGAGAGACAAGTACAGACTGCAGTGAGCAGTGGAGACTTACTGCGGAGAAGGGGATGCTGAGGTCTACGGGAGTCCAGGTGCCTTCCGAAGGAAGCTTGGGGAAGTGGTTCTCCACTCTCAGCTGGCACGGTAAGATCACCGTCTCCCTGCAAAGCCCAAGCCACACTGCAGCACTCAGCAGAAGGGAAGGAGATGGAAGGATGGGGAGAAAATGAGAAGGACACAGATGAAGGGGGTGAAGGGGAAGGTGGGGGGTGGGGTGAGGGTGTGTGTTGAGGGAAGAAGAGGAGAAGATGGGGGAGATGGGTAGAAGGAGCAGCACTGGCGTAAGGAGGAACATCAGCAGGAGAAGCAGTAGGGCAGGGAGGAAGTGTGGTGGGTGGTGGATGGGTGGGTGAGAGAGAAAGAGAGACTTGACTTTTGAATCTTTTATTGCAAGGCTGACAGCCCATAGCAATGGTACAAATGCATAGTACATGTTTGCAACAAATATGTGTTAGACTGCATTTATATATATAAATAGAGATAGGGGAAGGGGAGAGGTGGAGAGAGAGAGAGAGAGAGAGAGAGAGAGAGAGAGAGAGAGAGAGAGAGA